>OY757550.1:21270408-21315572 GCA_963584105.1 Alviniconcha strummeri | reverse complement strand
CGTGCCGGGAGCCCCGGAGGGCGGTGTGGACTCAATCTGCCCGGACAGTTGGGCAAATATTGACCCAGCGCGCCGGGACAAACAATATTTTGTATAATATTTATCTTCCCTTGTTGGGCTATCGCCCGAGAGGACTGCCTTGTCAATAGCCAAGTGCTGAGCTTCGATTAAGACGCAGAGCGAGGGAGGAGGGGAGTGGGGTGGGGGGGAGGAATCCGACGCTGCTTTTTTTTGCGTGAAGCTGGAGAAAAAACTGAAGTGCTATTTGCTGATTTTGAGATCATATTTAATGCCTCGTCAACCGTCAAGAACATATTTTAATGCCTTGTCAACCGTCAAGATATTAATGCCTTGTCAACCGTCAAGATATTAATGCTGTGTCAATCGTCAAGATGATCTTTTAATGCTTTGTTAACCATCAAAATATTCATGTTTTGTCAACCGTCAAGATGATATTTGAGTGCTGTGTCAACCGTCAAGATATTAATGCCTTGTCAACCGTCAAGATATTAATGTTGTGTCAACCGTCAAGATATTAATGCCTTGTCAACCGTCAAGATATTAATGCTGTGTCAACCGTCAAGATGATCTTTTAATGCTTTGTTAACCATTAAAATATTAATGTTTTGTCAACCGTCAAGATGATATTTTAGTGCTTTGTCAACCGTCAACCGCACACACACACACACACACACACACACACACACACACACACACACACACACACACACACACACACACACACACACACACACACACACACACACACACACACGGGCACGCGCGAATATTACATCACACAGCGGTGGAAGTCAGCTCCGACAAAGAGCAGTTGGGGTTATGAGATGCTGTATCAGGAAGCGGGGACCAGAAGAGTGAGCCGGTTTGGTCCAGCGGTAAGGCCTAAGACTGGTAAGCGGACGACGTCGGTTCCATTCCCCGTTTCGGCTCTCCTTTCTCTTCAAAAGTTGTGGTTTGCGGACCCTGTCTTGTGACTTTGTCCCTCACGATTAATGCCTGTCGTCGTCATAACTGCAGCGTCACAATGCCGACCGTGCCCTGTGACGTTGACGACGTCCTCGTCATGCAGAGGCTGGCGGGACGCTAAGAGCCAAGGGCTATGGGACCCGAGTCCTCATCATCATCGTCATTTGGAACTTCTCCGCTAACGCGAAGGACATCGTCAGCAACCACCACCCACACACCGGTGACCAGTTCATCACCAGTCAAGGACATAGTCATTACACCACCACCACCACCAGACAACGGTGACCAGTTCACCACTAGTCAAGGACATCGTAATTACACCACCACCACCACCAGACAACGGTGACCAATTCACCACCAGTCAAGGACATCGTAATTACACCACCACCACCACCACCACCACCAGTCAACGGTGACCAGTTCACCACCAGTCAAGGACATCGTAATTACACCACCACCACCACCACCAGTCAACGGTGACCAGTTCACCACCAGTCAAGGACATCGTAATTACACCACCACCACCACCACCAGTCAACGGTGACCAGTTCATCACTAGTCAATGACATCATCATTACACCACCACCACCACCAGACAACGGTGACCAGTTCATCACTAGTCAAGGACATCGTCATTACACCACCACCACCACCACCACTACCACCAGACAACGGTGACCAGTTCATCACTAGTCAATGACATCATCATTACACCACCACCACCACCAGACAACGGTGACCAGTTCATCACCAGTCAAGGACATAGTCATTACACCACCACCACCACCACCAGACAAGGGTGACCAGTTCACCACCAGTCAAGGACATCGTCATTACACCACCACCACCACCACCACTACCACCAGACAACGGTGACCAGTTCATCACTAGTCAATGACATCATCATTACACCACCACCACCACCACCACCACCACCAGAACCAGACAACGGTGACCAGTTCATCACTAGTCAAGGACATCGTCATTACACCACCACCACCACCACCACCACCAGACAACGGTGACTAGTTCATCACCAGTCAAGGACATCGTCATTACACCACCACCACCACCACCAGACAACGGTGACCAGTTCATCACCAGTCAAGGACATCATCATTACACCACCACCACCACCACCACAAGGACATCGTCATTACAACAACACCACCACCACCAGACAACGGTGACCAGTTCATCACTAGTCAAGGACATCCTCATTACACCACCACTACCACCACCACCACCACAAGGACATCGTCATTACAACAACACCACCACCACCAGACAACGGTGACCAGTTCATCACTAGTCAAGGACATCCTCATTACACCCCCCGCCCCCACCCCCCATACACACACACAGTTTGATGATCAGTTCATCATTCGTCAAGGGTATCGTCATTACACCTCCCCACCCCCACCCATATCCAGACAACGGTGACCAGTTCATCACTTGTCAACGCCTTCATCACCGTTATTACGATAGTTCTGACCTCACAATCCCAAACACGTCGTCATTTCGTATCGTTATCATCGCCATCTTCATTCCTATCACTGTCACAAAGGATTCCTCCACCTTCGTCGACATCATCCTTGTCAGCCATCATCATCATCATAATCACCGTCATTCACACCAACTGCTCATCACTTCAACCATAACGGAGCACAGACCCAAAACACAGTGCGGCGATGACCTCATTTCCGGCTGCACCGGATGTGACGGAGCAGACAGAAGAGGAGGAAGAGGAGCACACAAGGGAGAGACGGTGGGGGGGGGGGGCGATGGGGGGGGGGGACAATGCGGTCAGCAAAGCGGCAGGCAGAGCGATTGAGCAGAGCGTGCAGGAGAGGGCATATTTGTCCGACACTCGAGCTGAAAGCCGAGAGTCTGATAGCAGTCGGAGTCCCGCAAACAAGACGGCGTGTAGTCTGTCCGCTCTCTCCGGGCCCGAGGAGCTCGAGCCGGTATTGCTGTTGTTTTCCTCTCTCTCTCTCTCTCTCCCCCCCCCCCCCCACCCCCCCCTACTCGCGGTGTGGCCCTGGGTCTAATCGGTATCGGCGTGGGATATTGTGTCAACCACTTACAGCAGATTAGAGCGCATTGTAGTCCCCGCTTTTGAGGAGTAGGATTGTATGAACCACGTAGCTTTAAGGGCTGATCTGTATGAGGGATATGGCAGTCTCTGTAATGCTAATACCGTGTTTTTTGTTGTTGGTATTGTTTCGTTTCGTCGTTGTCTTATGATCTACCTGACTGTAGTGCACCCCGTTCTGGTTCGTCTGAATCGCCTTAAGCATGATCTTCTCCAGCGTGCAGTGAGAGGGTGGTATTTTACCGGCTGACACTGGAAGTTTGCATAATCATTCGCTGACACTGAAACAGAGGGTTGTGTCAGTCATGCCTGTCACCTAAGTAGAGAGCTGTATTATACACAAAAAGGATGATGATGGCTGTATTATACTTGACACTGAAGCAGAAGGTTGAATTATACCTGACAATGAAGTAGAGGTTGTATTGTACCTTACAGAGAAGTAGAGATTTGTATTATACGTGACACTGAAGTAGGTGGCTCTATTATACCTAACACTGAAGCAGAGGATTGTATTTTACCTGACAATGAAGTAGAAGTTTGTACTGTACCTGACACTGAAGTAGATAGCTCTTTTATACCTGATACTGAAGCGGAGGGTTGTATTATGCCTGACAATGAAGTAGAGGTTTGTATTATACCTGACACTGAAGTAGATAGCTCTGTTATACCTGACACTGAAGCAGAGGTTTGTATTATACCTGACAATGAAGCAAAGGGTTGTATTATACCTGACAATGAAGCAGAGGTTTGTATTATACCTGATACTGAAGTAGATAGCTCTATTATACCTGACACTGAAGCAGAGGTTTGTATTATACCTGACAATGAAGCAGAGGGTTGTATTATACCTGACACTGAAGTAGATGGCTGTATTATACCTGACACTGAAACAGTAGGTTGTATTATACCTGACACTGAAGTAGAGGGTTGTGTTATACCTGACACTGAAGTAGATGGCTGTATTATACCTGACACTGAAACAGTAAGTTGTATTATACCTGACACTGAAGTAGAGGGTTGTGTTATACCTTACACTGAATCAGAGGTTTGTATTATACCTGACATTGAAGTAGAGGGTTATGTTATACCTGACACTGAATCAGAGGTTTGAATTATACCTGACACTGAAGCAGAATGATCGTGGACGCCTGTGACCGAACTCCAGACGGAATAACGTTATCACCTGGCAGGTGTTGGCCGAAGTGCTTGTGTGGGTCTGTATCAGGGGCTTTGCCGGCAATTGTGGTTCAGTGAGTTTCTTGATAACATGCAATATGCTGGCAAAGTATGACTTTGTGTTTCTGGGAAGCAACTCCACTGTTCAAATGTTTGCTGAGAATAATGAAATTACTGTGTTTGTGTCCTGTGATCGTCATCACCTCCCGGCTTGATGGCAAAAAGATGTTCTGGTCGGGTGATGATCGGCGGGAACAGATGTAGAAAACAACGTCAAGTGTCGCACCTGGCCCGACGTCTGGCGCCATCCCTTTGGTGTTAGTCCTCGGGCGTGAGCACGCACCTCTCTTGCCGAACACCGAAGAAGTCGCGGTGTGCGAGAAGCAGCGTGATGCTGCCCTCAATCCCCCCCCCCCCCCCCCCACCCCACCCCTTCACACACGCACACACACAGAGCGGTGAACTGCCGACGTGTTAAATACCAGACCTTCATACACTAAGACGTAACGATATAATCTGCTGCCGTCCGCCTGCTGTCAATTTCGTTTCACTGGAACTGCGGATATCTCACAATGTCGCAGTGCTGTAGTAAGAAACGGACGATGCGAATGGCTGTCATTTTCTAACTATAATGATGTTTCCTTTTTCTGCACACGCTTTGATCACACTATGTATACAAGTTTCGCTTTCATCTGCCACGCCCACGTTCTTATTTCGCCATTAGGTTTTGTGCGTGTATGTTTCTTTACCACTCTGCCCCGCTTCGGTTCCCCCTCCCACCCCACCCTCTCTCTCTCTCTCTCTCTCTCTCTCTCTCTCTCGTGTGGTTTGGTTTCTTCTTGTTCTCGCAGTTGCGTTCTTTTTACGCGTGTTCTCTAAACAAATTGCCCCCCGTCTGCGTCTCTCGAACCTGGCGGAGAGCGCTTGGGATCTGAAGGCCAGACTGTCCTGACAATGCGCTTTTTGTCCTCCGACACTGACGCCGGAGCACTGGGACGCTAGGTCTGCACCAAAGCCTGTCTAGTTTAAAATAGACGGACTTTGGTCTGCACACGCTGCATGCAGGCCAACGTCTCAGTGCCACTACGGTGCCTTCAAGAAGAAGAAGAGAACTCTGAGAGAGAGAGAGAGAGAGAGAGAGAGAGAGAGAGAGAGAGAGAGAGAGAGAGAGAGAGAGAGATTGATTGATTGATTGATTGATTGATTGAACTTTATTATACAAGGATAAAGAGAGAGACAGACAGACAGACAGACAGACAGACAGACAGACAGACAGACAGACAGAGGCTGTGGGTGGTCAAACGGTGTTTATAAGAATCGTGTCGGTTCTGTTTAATTCTCACACACTGCGGCCTAGGTGAACACAGATATCAGTGGTCTTTTCTCACATACTGCAGCCCAGGTGAACACAGATATCAGTGGTCTTTTCTCACACACTGCAGCCTAGGTGAACACAGATATCAGTGGTCTTTTCTCACACACTGCAGCCTAGGTGAACACAGATATCAGTGGTCTTTTCTCACATACTGCAGCCCAGGTGAACACAGATATCAGTGGTCTTTTCTCACACACTGCAGCCTAGGTGAACACAGATATCAGTGGTCTTTTCTCACGCACTGCAGCCTAGGTGAACACAGATATCAGTGGTCGAACATGTTACAAGCAACAGGAATATTCTTTATGTGCAATGGCAGATTGTTGATAAAAATACTAAACAGGGAGATAAAGACAGGACAGAAAGAAACAGAGACTCAATCACACACACACACACACACACACACACACACACACACACACACACACACACACACACACACACACACACACACACACAGAGACAGAGACAACGTGATAACTTTCCGGCAGTTACACATACGTATTTGTGATCAAATCGCTGGACATACCGTCGATCTACCTTTACGACCAACAGTTTGTGCATGGATGACTACTGACAAAAAAGTTACCTGTCATAAATTACCGGCTCCAGTTAATCTTTTGCTGCGTGTGTGCGTGTTCGACGTGGGGGGTGGGCGTGGGTGGGCGTTGGGTGTATGTGTGGCGAGTTGGGGGGTGGGGTGGGGTGGACCCCGACTGTGGGCGACTTTGGTCACCCATGCTTCCACATCTGGTTTCGCGGACTGAAACCACAGGTCCTGGTCGATGTGGAAGCAGTAGTCTTGCTGACCGTGAGTTTGAAGCTCCTCTCCTACGATATTTTATTGTTTTCTTCCTGCACTTAATGGAGATGACTGTCGCAACTCCCACGGGACTGGGTCGAACGGGTTGCTACTCTTTGCGCCACCACATTCCCTCAGCTCCTGTATCGACCGGCGATGATTTATTTACGAGCCCCGTTTGCGTGCGGTGAATGGGGAAATTGGTGCCCCCTGATGGGAATTACACCAGAGAGGATTATCGGCCTTGGTTAGTGGGTAATCGATGGACAAAGAGAAAGCAGAGGAATTGTGGGTAATTACTGTTATTGTTGAGCTCTGATGAGGGTAGACTAATAGACTCCTCGTCATTAGTGGCCTGCAGTGGTGAGTGTGTACAGAGGTATGGCTGGCAGCCAGTGACCCCAAAACAAAACAACAAAGACTGGGGAGGGGGGGAGGGGGTCACAGTGGTTGCCTTGTCAATCTCTTTTTCTTTAACTCAAAACATGTTTGTGTCCAGTAACTCCGATAGGATTCCATGACAAAAGTGTGTGTGTGTGTGTGTGTGTGTGTGTGTGTGTGTGTGTGTGTGTGTGTGTGTGTGTGTGTGTGTGTGTGTGTGTGTGTTGGTTGTAGTTTTCTTGTTGTTGGTGTTTTTTGCTTCTACATCATTGCCTCTACGTACAGCGCTATCATTCTTTTTTCTTGTGTCCAATAACTCGGACAGGATTCCAAGACAAAAGTGGTTTGTTTGTTTGTTTGTTATTTAGTTTGTTTCTACATCCTTGTTATATTGGCTAGCTAACTGGTTTAGTATGTTCATATTCATTTGGTATTTATGTGTATGCGTGGTATATGTATGTATGTTCATATGCTTCAAATCTCAAATTAAAAAGCAAAACAAACAAACAACAACAACAACAACAACAACAAAAAACGGTGTAGAGTACACACACACATGATGCTTAACGTCCACAGAAACCATAAGGCTTATTAGGGACGGGGAGGGGCGAAAGGGGTATGGAGGTGGGGGGAGAAGGGGAGAGGGGGAAGAGGGGGTATGGAGGTGGGGGGGGGGGAGAGGGAGATTATATACCTGTCGCTACACTGACACCACCAGAATGACTTCTGCATTAAGGTGGGCAGCGATGAGAGCCATTTTAATGTTTCCTTAATTGTGAGGGACAAAGTCACAAGACAGTGTCCACAGACCACAACTTTTGAAGAGAAAGGAGAGCCGAAGCAGATTCGAACCGAAGTCCCTCTGCTTAGCAGCCTAAAGCCCGTTCTTAACTGGGCGAATGTTTGTTCGCCCGAACATACTTCGGACACTTCGACGAACTATGATTCGTTTCTTAATTGAACATTTAGTTCGCCGAATATGGTTCGGACAGTCCAAACTTTACTTCATTCTCATCTGGCTTGAAATGAGATGCAAGCTTCGGCCCGAACTTGCGGCAGACGCGCAGCAGACAGCATGATCGAAAATGTAGGCTAAAGTCAAGTCATGTCAAGTCAATATACTTTAATCATCCCTCACAGGGTAATTCAACTAACTACTATCTCATTCTGGGTCTCCGAGACAAGGCTGCGCCTTCCACAAGTCCACAAATAAACAAATTCCCTCCGAAGCGAGTGAAAAACCTAGCGACACCGTCATCCATTTTTATTTTTGTTTTTTCTTCATTCACAGGAGAGCCAATCAGAGGCAAACAGAGGCAATCTCAGCCAATCAGAGGCAATGATCGTCCAATAGGGCGAATGTTCCCAGAACATGTTGAGCGAAGGTTTTTGGACCCCGAATATAGCTTGGACGAATACTTCCAACTAGGTTCGCGAAGAAACGTTGGCCCAATTAAGAACCAACTAGCTTCGCCGAATACTTCCAACTAGGTTCGCGATGATGATGATGAGTTGATGCTTAATGTCCTCAGATGTCAGATGACATATTAGGGACAAGTTGTGACCAATGCTGAAGCACGGTTCAATAAATCTTTACGTCCACGGAAACCAGAAGACTCGTTAGGACGGACAGCCCAGGACGTCCACCTCGACTCTCACACAGCTCCAGAACTATGAAGGTTCGCGAAGAAACATTCGCCCAATTAAGAACGGGCTTAACGCCTTACCGCTAGGCCACACCGGCTGACCGGTGTAGAAGGGGAGGAGGTCTTCTTTCACTGTTTAGTTCGCTGAGCCGTGTTTTGCTGCTGTGGGACTGGAGACGTTCCGATGGGCAGTGCCTTTAGTGGAAGAGGGACGTCTTTGGTGGAAGGGGAAAGTCGTCGGTTGAAGAGGGACATCGTTGGTGGAAGAGGGACGTCTTTGGTGGAAGGGGAAAGTCGTTGGTGGAAGAGGGACATCGTTGGTGGAAGAGGGACGTCGTTGGTGGGAGGGGGACGTCTTTGGTGAAACCATGGATTTCCCTTGACTGCCGGACACTGTGAAACAAACTAGCAGTTCCAAAATTCAAACAGACTCGGTGTGCAGAAAGAGCTGACAGTTGGAGAATTCCAGCAGACTCGGTGTGCAGAATGATCCATATCCACCATCATGTGTTAACCTGCACTTGGCCCTTTGACCCTAAAGTCGATGCAGCATTAACTACGTTATTAAATGTGATGTAAAATGTTACTACAATTTGTGTTCTTGATTTCTCTAATTAACCTTTAAAGCAGACGCCTGAACAGAAAGGCACTTGACGATCGGCCAATCGAAACACACGACGATCCCTTTCAGCCAATCACAGCTCTAAAGAGGTTGGGCAGTAGCAGGCTGGAAGCAGCCCCTGCTCTGGTCAGCCTGAGAAAAAGGCTGCGATCACATCACTGACGTGTCCAACAGAGACACTGCACTACTTGCTGTAGTATCTCTGGTCCAGCTATAGCCTTTCTAAGCGCGCCAGCTTTCGGTTGAGATTGACTGAATGTTGGCTAAGCCCTCTCAGCAGACTTCAGGTTGCAGCCAATCAAACGCACTGTTTCAAACATTCACATGCACTTTTTCAACCAATCAGACGCAAATGCTTCAACCACCTACATGCATTGTCGGTTTAAAACAGATGAGATGCTTCACTTCTGCCAGTCAGAGGTATTTTATGCCCCAGTGGCATAAACACAGTCCGTCGCTCGATCACTGATCCTCTCTCTCTCGGGCCAGTTCCACAGACAATCTCATCATCTGATTTCAGTGTAGCAAAGACTATCCCGACGGATGGCTGTCTCAAACCGTGCTCCCCGCGCATGCGGGCAAGTCGAGTCTGACACCACCCCACCCCCAGCCGCCTTTGCCAGCCCACCCTCACCGACACGGAAACACCGACACCACCACCACCGCTCGTCACGTCTTTCCAGCGGTCTTGGTCTGTGTCATGTCCCCCCCCCCCCAACCCCCCCCCCCCCTCCTCCCTCCCCATTGTCGATTGCAGCGTGAAGCGATCGATTGGCGGTAGAGGAGGGAGGGAAATGCAACACGGTGCTGCTCTTCTCTGTCCAGCCTTGAACTCAAGCGGAATGGAGCGATGCTTTCGATGCCTGACCCCCCCCCCCCACTCCCCCCCCCCCCCACACACACACATACACACCCTCAACCGCTTCCCGCACCCTCCACAGCGCCCCTTCTGATCCACAGACTAATCGTGAAACTCCACAGACTAATACTGAGTAATAGTTACAAACCTCCACAGACTAATCATGAACCTCCACAGACTAATCATGAACCTCCACAGGCTAATCGTGAAACTCCACAGGCTAAATGTGGAACTGCACAGACTAAATGTGGAACTCCACAGACTCCACAGACTAAATGTGGTACTTCACAGACTAATCGTGAAACTCCACAGACTAAATGTGGAACTCCACAGACTCCACAGGCTAAACGTGGAACTGCACAGACTAACTGTGGAACTCCACAGACTAAATGTAGTACTTCACAGACTAATTGTGGAATTCCACAGACTAAATGTGGTACTTCACAGACTAATTGTGAAACTCCACAGACTAAATGTGGAACTTCACAGGCTAAACGTGGAACTGCACAGACTAATTGTGGAACTGCACACACTCCGCAGACTATTTGTCTTGTGAGTGGCAACGTGACAAAACAGCGCTGATGGCGGCTTTTGCAGAGAATAGACAGCCGACGTGGACTGAACCGTCGTCCGTCTACTTGCAAGAGCCTCATCACTAGACCAGCCCGGTTCCACTAACCCCCCCCCTCCCGGCCCCCGTCGGTCTACTTGCAAGCCTATAGCGCCTTGTCGCTAGACCAGCCCGGTTCCACTAACCCCCCACCCCCCCACCCCGGCCCACGTCGGTCTACTTGCAAGCCTTTAGCGCCTTGTCGCTAGACCAGCCCGGTTCCACTAACCCCCCACCCCCCCACCCCGGCCCCCGTCGGTCTACTTGCAAGCCTTTAGCGCCTTGTCGCTAGACCAGCCCGGTTCCATATCATTGGCGGGAGCTGCCACAAGTCTCATTTTTGTCGCGACAAAACTTTAGTCGTGACAAAAGTATGCTTGTCGCGACAAACCGTTTGTCCCGACAAACATAATTTTGTCGCGACAAAAGTCGGGAGATTTTGTTGTACCAGTAACGTTGTGCTCCGACATTAGTGCGTGACTAACGCCGACTTGTATCCAGAGAGGTACCGGCGGTGACGGAAAAGGTGGGTGAGGGTGCATACTTTACCCAACGCTAGCCTGCCACTTGAGTGATTCTCATTAAGATGGACAGCGCTGTACGCCATTTGAGTGTTTTGTTCATTGTGAGGGCCAAAGTCACAAGACAGTGTCCATAGTCACAGCTGCTGAAGCGAAAGGAGAGCCGAAGCGGACTCGAACCCACGAATAGATCCGGCGTCTGTTTTCCAGTCCATCGCCTTACCACTAGGCCAAACCGGCTCAGTGAAAAACGGGGTGAGGACTTTCCCCAAACTCCAAGCACTGGTTTACGACAACCTTCCATGGAAGAAGGTGCCAAAAGCGATACTCGGAGACTGGACTTTCCCTAGTCTGTTGGTAACGCCAAAGATAAACTTACTATTTTTGGTAACACTGCACCTGCACGTGGCACGAGACGTGACAACGGTGGTTTTACAGGGCCAGGCGAGCAACGCGTTGGTTCAGCCTCGTGACGTCTCCAGCCTCGTGACGTCACAAACACAGAGACCAAACTGCAGGGATGACGGCCGTCGTGATGTAGGGAATTTCAAACTGGGGTTTAGCAAGACTGTAAACTGGTACGGTGCCAAACTGCAGTCAGTCTATTCCAATCCTGTCGACAGAACCCGTGGTGCTTGCACGGTACGCTTGCTGTTTCCTGTCTTCTTCCGTAAAGTGACCTTCGCCATCATATTGAAGCCATTGTTTCATTGTTAGGGGTTGCGCAGCAGTTACACAAAACAAAAAAAGGATACTCTCGCGCGCGCGTACACACACACGCGCGCGCGCACGCACGCACGCACACCCACACAACAACAACAACAACAACACAACAACAACAAAACAGACATTCAGCTTTTGACGTCTCCGACTAGACCTACCGGCTACCGTAGCGATGACATAGAGGTAGGAAACGGGGGGCAACTCCGACCGGCACAGCTCTGTCGTCATCAACACTACTTTCCGGCGGGCAGAGGCCTAATCTTTGGAAGACGTTATTGGAATGACTGAAGGGTGGGTGCAAAAGGTACATCTTCAGTGAGATCATTCCCATTCTCGACTGTGTTAGATGGGGGGGGTGGGGGGGGGGGGACTTTCCCTGTAGTCTGTACGGCAGGAGGATACTTAATGTCAAAGGAAACAACTACACCAGGCATAGTTCAGGAGCTGTGTGAGAGTCGAGGTGGACGTCCTGGGCTGTCCGTCCTAATGAGCCTTCTGGTTTCTGTGGACGTAAAGATTTATTGAACCGTGCTTCGGCATTGGTCACAACTTGTCCCTAATATGTCAAATGACATCTGAGGACATTAAGCATCACTTCATCACCACTACACCAGGCCACGTGACGATGAGCGTGTTGAGCTGGTCCATGGATGGTAGCTTGGCACACACTGGACCCTTGTCGATTTCCAAGCCCCTGTGGCTGTAGCAACGCGTCTGAGCTGAGCCGCCAGGAGCACTCCCAATCAATAAATTCAATTGTTCTGACATGTAGTGCAGCAGTAGCGACACTGCCAGTATGGCAAGCCAGCTTTGTCAATATTTTAACTCCTGCGTGACCCTGGGGTGTGGGTCTGTTGTCACCCCTGGGTGGAGTGTGGGTCTGTTGTAACACCTGTGTGGAGTGTGGATCTATTGTTGCCGCTGGCTATATGTGGGTCTATTGTCATCCCTTGGGTGGAGTGTGGGTCTGTTGTCAGCCCCTGGGTGGAGTGTGGGTCTATTGTCACCCCCTGGGTGGAGTGTGGGTCTGTTGTCACCCCCTGGGTGGGGGGTCTATTGTCACCCCCTGGGTGGGGTGTTGGTCCGTTGTCACACCCTGGGTGGAGTGTGGGTCTGTTTCACTCCCTGGGTGGAGTGTGGGTCTGTTGTCACTCCCTGTGTGGAATGTAGGTCTGTTGTCACACCCTGGGTGGAAAGTGGGTCTGTTGTCACTCCCTGGGTGGAATGTGGGTCTGTTGTCACACCCTGGGTGGAATGTGGGTCTGTTGTCACACCCTGGGGGGAATGTGGGTCTGTTGTCACACCCTGGGTGGAATGTGGGTCTGTTGTCACTCCCTGGGTGGTGTGTGGGTCTGCTGTCACCGCCTTGGGTGGTTTGTGTGTCTGTTGTCACCCCTTGGGCTGTGTGTGGGTCTGTTGTCACCCCTGGGTGGTGTGTGGGTCTGTTGTCACTCCCTGGGTGGTGTGTGGGTCTGCTGTCACCGCCTTGGGTGGTTTGTGGGTCTGTTGTCACCCCTTGGGTTGTGTGTGGGTCTGTTGTCACCGCCTTGGGTGGTGTGTGGGTCTGTTGTCACCCCATTGGGTGGTGTGTGGGTCTGTTGTCACCCCATTGGGTGGTGTGTGGGTCTGTTGTCACCCCTTGGGTGGTGTGTGGGTCTATTGTCACCGCCTTTGGGTGGTGTGTGGGTCTGTTGTCACCCATTGGGTAGTGTGAGGGTCTTTTGTCACCCTTTGGTTTGTGTGTAGGTCTGTTGTCTTCGACCTAATCCGGTTGCCTGTGTGGAGCCGATCAGAGAGTGAATCCGTTATAAACTTGACTCGTGCATGACAGAGCCTCAGGAGCAGTGTGAAAGTCGAGGTGGCCGTCCTTACTTACTTACTTCTTAATTCTTAATGTCCTCGGATGTCTTGTGACATATTAGGGACAAACTGTAATGGTGGCCGTCCTGGGCTCCCGTCCCTAATAAGCCTACGGTTTCTGTGGACGTAAAGCAACACTCAGCCAACAACAACTCGTGCATTTGAATGGAGAGCAGACATGGACTTTGTAGCTAATCGGCATTTGGAGCTATCTGCCGTCAACATTATTTGTAGTTTTCGTTTTTCGAATCAGTTCCTGTCAGTTAAACCAACAGTTATCGGCCAAAAGTTATCAACAGTTATCGGCAAACAGTTGCCAGCGGCTATCGGCCAAAACACTTCGGACGAAAACGGGAGCGTGGCTTCGGCTGGGGTCCCACCGGTAGCTTGTAGCGCGTATGAGTGACTGAATGACAACGATGATTGACGTGTGATTGACAGCCGGTCAGTGCAGACTGAGAGAGGGAGGCGATGGAACTGGGCCAGCGTTGGCCACACACGATGCAAGTTTAGTTACCTACCTAGAGTCGCCCAGGCTCGGGTCACTCCCAGCTCACTGGCACCAGCAAGAAGGCTGCAGTCACGGTATATAGATATCACGTGATGATGATGTGGGGCTTAATGTCCTCGGATGTCCGGTTGACATATTAGAGACAAACTGTAAGTTGGTGTGTGTGTGTGTGTGTGTGTGTGTGTGTGTGTGTGTGTGTGTGTGTGTGTGTGTGTATATATATATATATGAGTGACTGAATATATGCAGTAACGTCATGGCTGCAGTAACGTCAAATGTTGTCATGCGCTGCATAGTTATGTGGTGACGTCTGCAGTGGTAATAAGGCTCCTGGCATAACAGCCTGAAATGGAGATAACTCCTCCGAAGACGGCGTGTGTCTGTTGTTGGGTGGTTGTTGTTGTTGCTGAAGTGTTGCTTTACGTCCACAGAAACCGTAGCCGGGCTTATTAGGGACGGGAGCCCAGGACGTCCGCCTCGACTTTCACACAGCTCCTGAGCTCTGTGCATGGGTCAGTAATAAACGGTCACACACTACGCAGTCCTCACTGCCCAGTGGAATGCACATGTTAAACTCCAGTTCACTGCTTTACGTCCACAGAGACCGTAGGGACTGACTATCAAGTTAGGGACGGCGGGGAGCCCAGGACGGCCACCTCGACTTTCACGCGACAGCTCCTGAGCTGAGCACATGTCAATGTACAATTACACTTGAAACAGCGCCGGGTGAGCGGCCCCAGAGTGCTCAGCTAGGCGTGAACGGCCAGAGAAACTGTAATTCCTGCACCGCTCCACTAGGTTCTGGATGCACTGATGTCGGTTTCAAAGCTGTCCCTAATGGAACCCAAAACAAACAACAGCAAAACCAATACCACAAAAAACAAAACAAACAAAAAAGCAAACAAAAAACATCGTGAAACAACAACTGACTGAACGGGACGAGTTACAGGCCAGTGACTAGTGAGACAGCAAGCGGGGCCGACTTGCGGGGGGTAGAGGGGAGTGAGCGGGGAGGGGGGGGGGGGGGGTCTTTGAGAAAATAGCCATTTTGTGATTAGCAAATGAATCCGTGATCTGTCCAAGTCAGTTACACGTGACCCGGAAGGAATGGCTTGGAGCGGCATGGTGGCACGACTCGCACCAAAGGGCCACCCGCTCTCCATGTTGTCCCTGCTTGCTGTCTGTCTCGGTTCTTTCTACACCGACTAGCCGAAGACAGAAGAAAAATGAAGAAGAAAAAAAGGAAGGGGGAAAAAAAAGAAAAAAGGAAGCGCTGGCTGTAATCAGTTTCAGTTCTCCCATCGGATTTTGTCACGGGCCTTGGGAGTCCATCACCCAACCACCATTACACTGTGCCTGCACCGTTCGCGGCTTACGTTTCGTGATCCGTTTCATTTCCGGATCAGTTTTTTTGTTGAACCGGGGAGGCGTGGCTTGGCGTTGACGAGCAACTGTCGAACGCACGTGACCTGCTTAGCGTATGCACACGCTTTGGCCAATCGCAGATCGTTCTCTGTTGGTTTCAACCAGTTCTCTCAGTCTGAGCTGCTCCGTTTGTTTCATTTATTTAATCGTTTATTTTTGTTTGACAAAAGAATGATTTTGTAAAAATCAAATAAACAAAGAAGAAGAAGAAGAAGAAAGGACGAGTCTCAAGGGACATACCGTGTATAGGTCGCTATTGGATAACCGTCAACTTTGATCAATATAAAGTCATTGTCTGGTAAACAGTGAAGTAAGAAAAAGAAAAAGAAGGGGGGAAAAAGAAAGAAAAAAAGAGAAAAAAAGCAGACAAAAACAAAACAAAACAAAAACAAAAAACCACGGAGGTTTAAAAAGGTTTACCCTAATCCTGGAGAGGCCGGGATGGGGGTAGATAGAGGGATGGGGGTAGAAACAGAGGGAGGCACTGAGGGGCACAGAGAGATAGAGAAACAGAGAGAGAGAGGGGGGAGGGGGCTATTCCAAATAACAATCATAACAAGTTTCGGAGAGAAGAAGAAAAGAAGAAAAGAAAAGAAAAAAAGAAGAAGAAAAAAACCTACTTACCTCGGCGTCCACCCAATTTATGGTACAACGAACTCTGTTGTCATTGGGGGTTTTTGTTTTTTGTTTTTGTTTTTTTAACTACAGTTGTCCACCAGTCCCACCCATTTCGCTATTGGAGTTTCACGTTCCGTCAGTCAACCGCATAGGATCACTGACCTCAAGACTTCGGAACAACACTGTATACACACTACAACATACAGCATACACACTACAACATAGAGCATGCACTCTACAACATACAACACACTACAACACACAGCATGCACACTACAACATACAGCATACACACTACAGCACACAGCATACACACTACAGCACACAGCATACACACTACAACATACAGCATACACACTACAACACACTGTATACACACTACAACATACAGCATACACACTACAGCACACAGCATACACACTACAACATACAGCATGCACTCTACAACATACAGCATACTACAGCACACAGCATACACACTACAACATACAGCATACACACTACAACATACAGCATACACACTACAGCACACAGCATACACATTACAACATACAGCATGCACTCTACAACATACAGCATACACACTACAACATACAGCATACACACTACAACATACAGCATGCACTCTACAACATACAACACACTACAGCACACAGCATACACACTACAACATACAGCATACACACTACAACATACAGCATGCACTCTACAACATACAACACACTACAGCATACAGCATGCACACTACAACATACAGCATACACACTACAGCATACACACTACAACATACAGCATACACACTACAACATACAGCATACACACTACAACATACAGCATACACAGTGGAGGGGGTGGGGCATTGAGTCCACGTACCCATGCTCTGTCTTGCACACCTCAAACCGAGAGTGCCAGGTGACTGAATAGGCAGGGTACGTAGGCCGGCTACCCCACCAGGTGACTGAATAGGCAGGGTACGTAGGCCGGCTACCCCACCAGGTGACTGAATAGGCAGGGTACGTAGGCCGGCTACCCCACCAGGTGACTGAATAGGCAGGGTACGTAGGCCGGCTACCCCACCAGGTGACTGAATAGGCAGGGTACGTAGGCCGGCTACCCCACCAGGTGACTGAATAGGCAGGGTACGTAGGCCGGCTACCCCACCAGGTGACTGAATAGGCAGGGTACGTAGGCCGGCTACCCCACCAGGTGACTGAATAGGCAGGGTACGTAGGCCGGCTACCCCACCAGGTGACTGAATAGGCAGGGTACGTAGGCCGGCTACCCCACCAGGTGACTGAATAGGCAGGGTACGTAGGCCGGCTACCCCACCAGGTGACTGAATAGGCAGGGTACGTAGGCCGGCTACCCCACCAGGTGACTGAATAGGCAGGGTACGTAGGCCGGCTACCCCACCAGGTGACTGAATAGGCAGGGTACGTAGGCCGGCTACCCCACCAGGTGACTGAATAGGCAGGGTACGTAGGCCGGCTACCCCACCAGGTGACTGAATAGGCAGGGTACGTAGGCCGGCTACCCCACCAGGTGACTGAATAGGCAGGGTACGTAGGCCGGCTACCCCACCAGGTGACTGAATAGGCAGGGTACGTAGGCCGGCTACCCCACCAGGTGACTGAATAGGCAGGGTACGTAAGCCTACCTCATGAGGTCACGGAATAGACAGGGGCACGTATCAGCGGGTTCGATTTCGGTTCTCCTTTCTTTTCAAAAGTTTGTGATTTATACACACTGTCTTGTGACATTGCCCCTCATAATGAATGAAACATTGAAATGACTCTCATTATTGACCCTCCGTTAAATGCTTACTGCATTGCCCCCCCCCCCCCCCCTTTCCCCTACTCCCCTTCCCCCTCTTTGAGCGTATTTAGTATCATAGAACATTCCTGGTGGGATTACATTGACACTTGGCAGTAAAACCGTACTGTATTGACAAAACGGGGAACCGCTTCGCTGAGTGGTTGACAGTGCCGACATGATCAAAGAGTTGACGAAACAGGAGCTGATGTCTATCAAAACAGACTGACTAGTCAGTCACAGTATTGCTCTTACTGTTGTTTAATGAGTCGTGAAATCTTTCGTGGAGCCGTGTCACAGACAGACGGAAACGCAACAGTCAGTGACCTTAAGAATTACTTACTGTCACGCAAACCTCAGCAAGCTCATGCCCTCGTGTGCTTCCTAATCACAAGCAGGTTACAGGCCAAATACGGATAACTGATTATCAATTATCACTAGACAATGGATGGTACGACGATGACACCCTATCAGTGGGTAGGTAAACACAGGCAGAGTTCATCGACCTGACTAACACAGCACTCCGCGAAGTCAAACACGGAAAAAACGTGCAATCATTGCCAATTTCTTGACCCATGGCACTGAAGCAATTATGTTGTGAACAGTGGTGTGAGCGAATGTTCCGATCTTACGGGTGACACGAAAGAGGGTGTGGCTAAAGTTGTGTAACTATGCGATCTTTGGTGACATTGAATAGTGTGAGGAGACAGCGTGAACCACTCGGTGTACCGCCGCCGGCAACTGGCTGTAGCCAGGCCAGACAGGACAGCGCAGACAGACGTGGCAGGTGAACCAGTGGTGACGGCGATTGGCTGGGTTGGCTGGGTTGCTTCGTTGTTGTTTTCAATAGGTCAGTAGTTAATCTGATTAGCCTGTAAGACCGTTACACTAGTCATCATGATTATCTCAGTTGAAAAACGTAGATCAGCCTCAAAAGAAAATCGAGTGGCAAACCAACCAACCGCTCCGCTCCCCCCAACCCCATTAAAAACAAAAAGTTAAATAAACAAAACAAAGGGGGCGGGGATAGCTCAGTGGTTAGAGCGCCGTACTCGTGATTGAAAGGTCGCGGATTCGAATCTCTGCTGGAACGGTGGGAGAATTTTCTTCTCCAGGGTCGACTTTCTGTGCTGACACTTATTTCGGTATCCGTTCCACCCCCGTGTTACCACAGTAGCACGTAAAAAATCCCGGTCTCATTCTGCCAAAAGTGCAGATGGCAGGTTACAGCTAAACACGCATACAACTTACGTATGTGGATTTTATTGAACCGTGCTTCGGCATTGGTCACAACTTGTCCCTAATCTGTCAAATGACATCTGAGGACATTAAGCATCAACTCATCATCATCATCATCAAACAAAACAAAAAAACAAGACAACCCCCTCCCCCCCCCCCCCCCCCACACACACACACCCCACCCAAACACACACACACATACACACACACACGCACGCACGCATGCGCGCGCACGCACACACACACACACACACACACACACACACACACACACACACACACACACACACACACACACACAGATCCTCCTGTCCTCACCATATTTAGACATGAGTACACAGGAACACAGTCATAATAGTAAAATAGGGCTTAAAATAAAAATAAAAACCAAGCGGCAAAGTTCTTCAATCCAAGGAAAAATTCCGGACAACATGCAGCATGCTATTGAAAACCAAACTGACCGACCAGTAAGATACAATAACTGTCATCGGATTTATTTTATTTATTTATTTATTTTAAGAAAGGAGCCATCGGGGGAAAATATGATCATTGTTCCATTCTAACCCCAGGAAGAAGAAGAAGGGGGTCGAGGGGGGCTGGGGGCCGGGGAGTGTGTGTGTGTGTGTGGGGGGGGTTGGGGGGGGGGTGAGGGGGGGGGGGGGGCCAGTGCGACAAATTGAGAGAAAAACTGACTACATACAAAATAAGAAAGAAACAAGATTCACTGGTTCAGTTCAGTTCCGCGTTCAAGAGGGTATCTAGGCGATCAGGAAAGCCCATGCTTTCCGCCCCGTCTGTTAGAACTTGAGTTTCCCCACGATTGCCTGTGGAACAGCTCCAAGTTGGCCTTGGCTCACCAGTGGCGTCTAGTCATTTCGTGATTCCTGTTGATAAAGATCGCCGAGAGCTTCCTCTCCTCCAGGCCATCGATGGTTTGATAGACAAGATTTCCCCAACAGTAAGTAAATTATAAATACGTAATCTCCCCTTTTGTCCTTCCGGCAGAGTAGATGAAACACATCGTGACACACTTACACATCAATACCGGCGACACGCATAGTAGGCACTGCCCACTGACGGGGCCATGAACCCTCCAGTACCAGAACTGTCGGCAAAACTGAGCGTCGACATGCAGCAAGACAACCGAGAGAGACAACCGGACAAGAGAGAGAAACGACCACAACAAACATCATGATGAAAGACAACGAAAAGAAAACCGACAAAGCCGAAACAGAAGTTCAAAAATTAATGAGGAGACGAACTGGAGACACAGGTGGGTGATGACTGAAGCAACTTGACTTTCAAACTAAGACTCAGTTTGTCTGTATATCGTCAGTTCCCCCCCCCCCCCCCCCCCCCCGGAGGGGGGGGGGGGGCCCAGCCATCCTCCTTTCCCCCCTTTAATTTGAGTCAGTGTATTATTATTATTTTTATTATCATTATTATGATGTTTCCCGGTACTAAACCAGAAACAATCGCAGCCGATTCGTCTCAGTTTCAGCTCCGACTTCTGACCGCCGTAACTTACTCGACAAATACTGACTACTGTAACGACTGGCCGATCTCAGTTTCCACAAACTATTTTTCATCTACTGACATGGCATAGACCATCGATTAAATAACAAAACCAGTACGTGTTCGATGGACTGAAGAGCTTGAGAAGAAAAAAGCTTTAAGTCTGTGTTACTTCTGAACTTCTCTATAATTATTATAATCGTTTGGAATAAAACATATTTTTAAGAAAAGTTTTTTCTGTTCGACTTCATGGTTGGAAGAAATAATTATTGTCTAACGAAATTCGTTAGGAAAGCTCCGTATGTAGAAAATTTGAACTGTTTGTATTGATTTTCTCGTAAAGTCCAAAATTCAGACAGTCCATTTTCGGCTTTTCCTCCACGTGGATTTGACTGACAGATAAATTATTCACAAATTATGCACAGTTCTCGTAGTGGGTGGGTTTACTTGACGCCTTGAGGTGTGAAATCAACCGTGATTGGTTGAGTTTTGTGCATAGCAAATGAGATCACGTGCAGTTCTACTTCAGCAGGTTCATGGCGATACAGCCAATGAAAGAGCAGCTTAGATGACGAGCCTGTTTGCCCTTTCCCATTGTTACCGTCAGCTAATACGGCGGGCTGTATTGTATGCAAGTGTGTGGTTCCAAGCAAGCTGTTCACACGGATTTTTTCCCCAGTTCGCTGGTGCTTTTATCTGGTTTATGTTGCTGTTTTCGAGACGAAAGTGAAGCAACGGATTTCGTTTCGTCTTCTCTGGAGTCCGTGGCCTAGATTAGCAGGCATCAGTGGAAGAGTGTTGAGACGAGGGAAATTGCCTGGGTTTTGAGCGAGCCTCTCTTCTCGCGCACACACACACCAACTTGACCCCGACAGCTTTCATGATGGCCGCGGCTTGGAGCCGCTTTGTGTTTGGGGACTCGTTTGGGGATTCCTGAAGGATAGTACTGTGCCGTTTTCTTCTTGTTTGGATGGACAGTGGTTGCTGAAGGTCCAAGGATTTACATCGCGCAATCGGATTTTAGTTTAGCAGCCAGGATGTATCCCAACCGGCACCCGGTAAGTGATTATAGAAAAGCGCGAGATGGTGAACTAGCCCGCCATTCACAAAAATGAGGTCTTTGTTTGTATATATGTTCGTACGCGGGCATGTGCCCACCTCACTGCCAGTAGTTTTTAGCTTCAAGTTGATCTAAACTCGACAGTTCATCAAGAACTGTTACCAAAGCCAAGGTATGCTCCATTTTGCATCGAGTCGTACGATCGCTCCTTTGTTCGGCCATGCTTAGCTATGCTAAGGAGCACCGAGTGACTTCGCTCGGCCTGAATCATCTCGATACCCGCGAAACCAACAAAAGAAAGGCTATGGATAGTAATAGAATTCATGCTACGATCGGGCTTGCTTATAATGTTAGGGTAGAGGGTCTGGGAAGTGCACGTAGCTTTGCTGGCGGTCTCGTCTTGGTTTCGACCAGGAGGCCGCCATGTCAGGGAATCGGTGTTGAGCGGCAGGGGAACAAAGGGAGGTAATGGGCAAGTAATAACAACCATGTCTCTTCCCTACCCCCTTGTTTCTACTCTCGCAGGGCCCTCCCCAGCCGGGGCAACCCTTCAAGTTCACTGTTTCCGAGTCATGCGATCGGATCAAAGAGGAATTCAGCTTTTTGCAGGCCCAGTACCACAGGTGAGTCCGCTCAACCGTGTCACTGTCAGCGAGGTGGTTGGTGGGGGGTGCTAATTTACCTTAGTATTGCTTCTGCTAGTCCATTTCTGGGAGTGTAATATACTTGTCATTTTCACCATTCCCCACCTTTTTTTCTTTCTTTCCCTTTGCACCGTACCTTTCAGTCGGTTTGCACGCTGTGAAGTTTGACTGACCTTGACCTTGTTAAAGAATTCTTTCCCCTGAAGATGATCCCGCACTGTCAAAAGCTGCACCCGGTTTATTTACGTGTTGACGATTTGTCGTGCCACTAACGACTCCCACTGACACTTCTGACTATTATCATGTGCTCTAAAAGGGATACAGATAAACCTGTATGAGATGAGTGAGTGTCATACACATACAAATAAACATGTGTATGACTTGCTGTATTCATAATATTGCAATTTGCATGCATACACCAAACACACAGAGTGTACAAACATATACACTCATGCACACACAACCTTAGTCATGACAGCATTCATGTATTCTTGTGACTTGCAGAGCTGCAACAAGCGCACAGTCACAAATCCTGTTACTGTGTTATACCTGGTAAATACATTTTTGTGTGTGTGGAGACAACTTGCACCATTTCCCAGCCTCGTTGGTAGTGTGTTCAGTATTTTGAGCTGTGTAAGTCAATAAGAGGCCCATTGTGTGAGAAATGATTGTGGCAGTGATATCTGGCCATGTGATAGGAGCAAGGCATGAGATGCTATCTTCTCTCACACAGCATAACAGGTGATAGAACAACCCATTTAGCAGTGGGGGGGGGGGGGGATATTTGATCTCTCTCTCTAACACACACACACACACACACACACACACACACACACACACACACACACACACACACCCTGAGTGCTACACAACACAAATACAATACTGTTTCTACTTCCAAAATAAATGGACAGTTTTGCATTAAAGATGTTAGTTGGAGAGGAAAGCCTTTTGCTTCAGGAGTTACAGGAGTGGGGGGGGGGGGGGGGGGAGAAAGAAGGGCATCAGCCGCCAAATCATTTCCTGTTGACTGCACAGTCACGGTTGACCGACTGCACACAGAACTGTCAGGAGCAGAGAATTCCCATTCCACCTTATCCCAGGAGAACTGAACTTCATTGAAAGTGATTTTCTTTCTGGGTCTCCAATCAGACAGTTGGGGGGTTGGGGGTATTGCCACTGGTGTGTGTGTGTGGAGGGGGGGTGGCTGTCACTGTACCTCGACAGTGACTTGATAGCATTGTAATTGGCTGACATCACAAGATAGATTTAATCTTCCACCAGCACTTAGGGCCTTCTGTAAAGCTTGCAGCACCAGCACTGTGGTGCAGGATCAATCATCAGTGTTAGCCTGTGTAAACATAGCGTCATTGCCTTTGAATGTTTGCTCCAGCTCACAATTGTGTTTGAAATCAAAAAACAGTTACATGTGTAGTGTGAAGGTAATGTTCATTGTTCTGTCAACAAAGGCAGCTTTCAAGCTTTTAAGGGAGTATCAACACAAACAGAAGATCTTTTGATTGATATAGTGATAAAAGACACAGGCCTTACACTAACAACACACGGAAACACTGTCCCTCTGTCTCTCTGTCTCTCTGTCTGTCTGTCTGTCTCTCTCTCTCACACACACACACACACATGCGTTTTCATGCTTCATGTATAAATTTTCACTTTTATTCATGCTCCATATAAATAAATTAAATAACTTTTTTTTATTTTTTTATTCATTAGTAGCTTAGCAAGGACTAGTTGGGTTTTGACTGAACCTAGACTACAATCCTTGTAAAATAAAGTTCTCTTCCCCCCCCCCCCCCCCCCCCCCCCCCCGCACACAAGCACTGGTACACATGCAGAGAGTGGCAGGCACACACTCCACAGAGAGGGAGGGAGAAAGACTGGCATGCACACAAGGCCAGTAAGATAAAAGGTGGCCAGAAGATAGTTTGATAAACAGGGAGCCAGCAAGAAGGGAGGGGGGGGGGGGGGGGGACAAAGTTTGACAGATCAATGGCAGATCGATAGCGGCCCCAGCTGGCTTCAGGGCGGGACAAGTGCAGCACCACGTCACCATGGAGGGCAAGCAGTGGCTGCATGTGATGTCTTCAGCATCACTCCTCCTCTCTCCTGCAGGCCACATCTGGCTTCAGAGCTGGCCCCTTGGCCACTGCTAACAAATGACTGCTGTTAGTGTTACCACACTGTGTGTATGTGTGGGAGGGAGTGTGGCATTGCCTTGAATTTAGTATCTCTGATGAGATAACCAAGTAATCTTGAATGCAAACTGCTATCTTTCTGACATAAGTTAACGTGGTCTTTTCGCACATGATGAAATGTAAAACTTAAAACTTTTATGTAGAAACTAAAGGAGGGTTTGGTGCAGCATGGGTTTTTATTACAAATTTATCATCTGAGAGGGTTGTGTTTGTATTTGTAGCCATCACTGCTTGGCACTTTTCCCCCATATTTTTTATTGTCTGAAGTGAAATGTCCACACATTACCCATATAATGCAGTGTCTGAAGTGAACATGCAAGTTTTTATGTACCATGTATATATAGATATGCACACACACACATGCACAGAGTAAACGTGCAAGTTATGCACATTGAGAGTAAAACCTGTGTGTAAATATTTGCCTCACTCAGGATTAAAATAGCAGGACACAAGGGCAGTGCAAATAAAACACAAATTATTCCAGCTCTAGGGGAAAGGAAACAAGCCTTTGTACAAATGTTGTATGTGCAGAGACATGTTGTCCCAAGTGCTTGTCTCCCGTTCTGTGTGTTCTCTGGCCGGCCCGCCCACCTCCATTACCCACACAACATGATTGCGTGTAAATCCACCTTAATCACATTCCCTTCCACTGCTCTCTTGCCTAGCATTCCTTCTTGTTACGCACTGCTCGGCTTTGCCTGGGGGGCAAACAGGAGAGGGAAAAAAATCCCTGGGTGCGATTAAAACCACCTCGCCTGGATGCTGTTTGTGTGATTAAAAACGTTATTAACGCTGAATGCATGAATGACTTCGCCAGGCCTGGGGCCTGTCTAATCGGGCGAGGGGGGTAGGGAGGGGCGGGTGGGGGTGGGATTGGATTAGGGGTCAGGCAGGGCTTGAGTGGTGAGCCTGTGCGAGCCCCATGACACGGTTGAGTGATTAGCAGGTCTGTGTTCACGCCTGAGTGAGGCCCGAGTGACTAATGGATCCCACTTGAGAGCCGGCGACATAGAGGACTGTGTTTAGACACCGCTGGTCTCTGTGAGAGACCGTTGGGATTAGATCACGTGCACACTGTGACCCTGACTTGCTAGTTGTACCGTTTCTCTCTCTCTCTCTCTCTCTCTCTCTCTCTCTCTCTCTCTCTCTCTCTCTCTCTCTCTCTCTCTCTCTCTCTCTCTCCCCGAATATATATAATGCCAGTAATTTTATATTTACTCATCAGTAGCTGAGCAAGGAGTAGCTGTTTAGGTTTTTGACTGAACCTAAACTACAATCCTTGTAAGATAAAGTTTTCAGATTTGTGTTCTCTCTCTCTCTCTCTCTCTCTCTCTCTCTCTCTCTCTCTCTCTCTCTCTCTCTCTCTCTCTCTCTGAGTCTCTCTTTGTTTCTCACTCTGTTGATTTTTTTTTTAATTTTATCAGTGACCTACCAGTACCATTGCACATAAAGAATATTACTGTTGTGAGGTCACTGTATGAGCCGAGGTTCTGAGTATGCAAACTAAGCAAGCATGTAATTGTGCCAGCGGAAGAAAACAACAGCATACCCCCACTAAGCACCCCCCCCCCACACACACACACACACACACAGGCACACCCCCACCCCCCAAAAGAAAGGAAAAGAAAAAAAAGTAGGGTTGCCAGGGGTGAGGGGGAGATTTAGGTAAGTACCAGAAACACCTTGATCAGTCATGCATGCTGTGGTCCATCAACCTTATAGCAAAGGCCTGCTCACTGGGTTCATTTCACCTAAACAAGTACCCCTCCCCCCACTCCCCCAAGAAACCCACCTCAGTAAAATGAGTAATGAATACATTTGTAGGGCTTGTTGCTCAGAGCAATTTGTTGAAAAAGATCTATATTACCATCAAGTGTACAGTTTATTGGGATCTATATAAGCATCATCATCACACTTGTCATTTTTACTGAGATCTAGTACCATCATATAATTTATTGAAATGTACTGATCACAGTTACAGTTTACTGAGATTTATTGCTATCACAAATTGGCAGCGAACACACTTGATTTAACTATACATCAGTTGGTAATCACTGAGTGTGGGATGGTGAAGGAGAATGCAATATTGATAAATTTGATTGTAATTCATGATTCGATCAGTTGACACAGTGATAATAATAGCGGGCAGCAACCGAAGTGATTTGAAACCCTGTCTCCACCTGTCCCCTGGTGTGGGCGTGCGTGCACCCCTTGCACCCTGTATCACCTGTATCACTATCTGGTGTACAGGGTGTAGTACAAGTTGTGCTATCCAGGCCCTTATCACTGGGACAGACAGGTGGCTCAGTCCCATTTTCTCCAGTTTGAGGGCGGCGATAACCTCTTGCTTTATGCTTACCTGCCCCTTTTCTGTTAGGGCTCTGCCCTTTTGGGCTTCTTTTTTAAGCAAGGCTTTATTTATAGTCATCCACTTACAGCTCAGGGTATGATTGTGGAAATAATGGAGTCTTGGTCACTGAGGGGGAAGAAAATACACCATGGAATTGGGAGTTTAAGTTAACTTAAGCTAAAGGCTTTTGTGTTAAAGGGGTGTTACACTGTTGATTAAGTTAATGTTACTGACAGAATACTTTGGAATTATATGAAGTTAGGATTCAAAAGAAACCTTTCGCTTATGAAATAGTTGCTGTGATGGTCTTTTCAGTGCCTTTGTATGATTGTGGTGGTTGTGCTTAGTGCCTTACACATGGTGATTGTGTAATAATAGCTTAGGGCCTTACATGTGGTGATTGTCTAATATTGTGTGCTTAGGGCCTTACATGTGGTGGTCGTCTAATACTGTGTGCTTAGGGCCTTACGTGTGGTGCTTGTCTAATATTGTGTGCTTAGGGCCTTACATGTCGTGATTGTCTAATACTGTGTGCTTAGGGCCTTACGTGTGGTGCTTGTCTAATACTGTGTGCTTAGGGCCTTACATGTGGCGATCGTCTAATACTGTGTGCTTAGGGCCTTACATGTGGTGATTGTGTACTATCAATCAATGAATCATGTGCTTAGGGCCTCACACACTAAGTTACACACTTATACTTGCACATAAGGGAGGTTCTTGGTTCATGGCATTTGGAGCTTGCAGTACTTATTATTAAATTATTAAACAGTGCCAGCATTGTAAATAATGATTATGTAAAGAAAGGTTGATATTTGAATGTTAATTGCTTGTAAAATCTCACTGTTCTAAATAGTCTGTTGGTGGAAAAAACAGCATTTTTGTAAAATTATTGCTTTCTGATTTGGCTAGTTGCTTGGTGTGTTTAACTCTTTGTCAGAACTAAACTTTCTGGTCAACCCTTATCATGTTTTTGATCGCCATTTGCATATTATCATTGTGAAACAGTCAGCCTACACCAACACGCCAAGAGATGTGCATGCCATTAGTATCTGTGATTTTATCAAGCAGCGTAGCAAAGTAATAATCCGTTCCATTCTGTTTCTCTGTCCAATGTAACCTCGTGCACTGTGATGAATGGTTGAAGTGGTGCATATCTGTGTGTGCATGTGCACACACTGCTGTGCAGAGTAAGAGACTTGTCATTGTGACACAGCAAATGACAAGCAAACAGTTACAGTTTACACACAGTGTGACAGTAACACAAAACTGGCAGACTGGCAGTGATTTTTATTGTTCGCAAATATTATGGTATGCATCATCCTTCATGCCCAAACTTGCCAGATACAATAGTGGTTGATGACAAACTGACATGATTATTATAACTCCCTATATGTGCTCACTGTTTCAGTTTAAAGATGGAGTGTGAAAAACTGGCACAAGAAAAGACTGAGATGCAACGACATTATGTCATGGTGAGTAGCTTTGGGTGCAAGTGGGTGTTTGCAGCCTGGAGTGATTTGTGTGCTTCCATTCCACATGCAGTCAAGCTTGCACATTATTGCATGAGTCAGTCATCAGCACATGTGCATACACATTTGTGTTCTCATGAGCACACAGTTGCACGTGCATATAATGATATATAAAAATATATATGTGGACGCGTTCACACTGCATATGCACCTACAGTGTAACGCACATCAGTCACATGTACACTCTTATTCAGTCACTCATGTAAGCGCCCATGCGCACACATACACACAACACACAAAGTCCTTTCATATGTACACGTCATTGTAACAGCAGACAAGACCCAGCCACGGAAGAAGAGAAAAAGGAGCTGTAGGAACTAAAACCCAAGAGGAAGTGGCGAGGAGTGTGGAGAGTATTTGGGAGGCAGGCCAGCTGCTGTGGTGTGCTAAACGCGGACTTTACAGGCTCTAACCAGCCCGCCAGCCGTTTGTATGGCTGAATACAAGATGGGGAAATTTCCCTAGAGAGGGACCCTACCCCCCTCTTCAGCCCCCTCCAGAGCACTTCTGGGGCTCCGGGCTCTGCCCTCCACCCCAAATAGGCAGACACCCTGGGGTGGGGTGGGGGGGGGGGGGGATCCCAGTGTTTGATAAGGGATTGGGGATAAGAGGCTTTGGGCTGAGGGCTTTTTTGTTTTTGCCTTTGATGGCCAGTCCTAGTCTCATTATCTTGTATTTTTTATAGAGTGCAGTCTAGCACCGTTAATTGAGAAGGTCGTAGTGGCTATTGTCAGTTGCCGGTGCCCTGGCCATACTTACACTTTTTGTATATATCTCTTGTAATTATGAATGCTAATACTAGTAATAGTAATAGTGCAACATTTTGGCAACCCTGCTCTCAACAGTAGTAAAACTATGTCACTTGTCAGTCCTTGAACCAAAACAAGGTTAGAAACTCATTCACTGGAGTTTTCTTTTCTTTTTTCTACTTCTGTTTTGTTGTTGTCTTCATTATTATTGTAACCAATGACTGGGGTGGGGATGGGGGGTGGGGGGGCTGAGAGTAAGACTGGGGGCTGTAATTGTGTAAATATATAATACAACTAGTAACGGGGGGGGGGGGGGGGGGGGGGCGGTGACAGAAAGTAAGAGACTCCGACCTGTAAATATGTAATACAACTAGTACAGAAAGTGACAATAGAGCAATGATTGGAAGGGGGGAGGGGAGCTGTGGCAGTGAAATCCTGTGACAGGCTATTTTGGGCAGACTGCCAGGACAGGTCTGCAGCCGTGATAGTAGTGCAATGCAATGACCAAATGGTGTATTGATCAGTTAGCCAGCCTGAGGGGCCGGCCTTTCTTCCCCCTTCCTGATGACTTGTGCTGTGATCTGTAGTGTTCCTCTTCACCAGATCTCTTGTGAGAGCAGTTACTGTCCAATCTATAGGAACCCCCCCACCCCCCCCAAGTGTTTGTAGTGTGTGTGTGGGGGGGGGGGGGGGGGGGTATGGAATCACTCTGGCCGTCTGTGGTCTTTTCCATGTGGGTGTCAGTGGTCTGTTTGTTTTATTGTTGTTGCTTTCTTCTGGATGATTATCACATTCTACTTCTAGGGGGTAGTCACCCACTCACAGGGTATCCTTTTTGTTATTGTTTTCATCACCCACTCACAGGGTATCCTTTTTGTTATTGTTTTCATCACCCACTCACAGGGTATCCTTTTTGTTATTGTTTTCATCACCCACTCACAGGGTATCCTTTTTGCTATTGTTTTCAAGGGCAAATGACCAGTTTTGTTTGGTAGTAACACATTGTACATGCATTTAATGACAGAATAAACCTAGCAGCTTCTCTGTTTGGGTTTGATCTGTCCTGTTTGGGTTTGATCTGTCCCACATATTCATAGCATTACTCTTTAACATGTTTCAGACACATATTTTGTAATGGACTTGTGTTTTGAAAGTGCTACATATTCTGCTTTCTTGCTTTGCAACTGAAAAAAACCCCTCCTTAATGGACTGACAGGTGGATGCTACTAGCACACCTTTTCAGGGTTGGCAGGGCTGCCAACTACCCCAGTAGTACTGATACCAGAAACTACAAGAAAAAGCCTTTGAAGAAACTGAGTATTAGTTCTATTACTGGCATAATAAGCTAACACTAGTAACAGGTTTGAAACTAGTAAAAGTGTACAAATAAAGGTGGCTTTTTCTGACAGAACACAGCTGAACCCACAGCTGAGATGTAGAAGGAGCAAGGGGTATCATGTGCAAAGCAATATACTTAAGTGCAGATGCTGCTTCATATTAGACATGACCCTTCAGAATTGCCCAGGGACCCTCTAAAAGTTGTTGCTGGGAGTCCCACAGACCCCCTTAACATACTAATGGGAGCCCTGGTTTGTAATCTAGTGTGACCAGTTTGTCTGTTGTGTTATAACTTGCGCTGATTGAGTTTCATGTCTTTTTGTATCAAGACTCGTAATCATTTTCTTTAACAATTTTGTACAGGCTGAATGCTTTTGCCTTGTGTGAACTTTACGAATCCTTTGAGTGCAACTTTGACACTCTAGAGCTCTATAAAGTCCGCTTTCGTTATATCAGCCATCACCTTTGATCCTGTTTGGAGACGGTTGTAAATATCCTGTTGCTGCATCCAACTTGTGAGTTTGCCAAAACTGATTGCAACTATATTTGAATACTTCAGGCAGAATATATATAATATATATTCATATTGTAATGTGGTTGATGGTTTAACATTTCAGTAAAAAAACGTGACAGTACATTATTTATGCATTGCTGAGAAAACATTGGAAACCAAGGATCTTTGACATTTTGTCTCATATTCATAAGACAAATTATATTGGACTAATTATCAGATTGTGTTTGCATGATCTCTGAGTCTTGGGTGTTTCAGCTGTATCAGTACTACCATGAAGCTTACATACTGTGCAGTGTGTGTCACATAATGATGACATTCTGTGACTTGCATTAGCTGCAACCTTTTGTGAAAACTGTGTGTGTGTGTTACTGCATGTGTTTTAGTTTCTTCATTTTTCATGCGTTGTGCATGGTTTGGTGCCTTCCACTGTACCAGTGTGTGTGTGTGTGTGTGTGTGTGTGTGTGTGTTTTCCACAGAAGCATCCAGAAATTGAAGGAATCATTACCTGCTTGAAGAGAGTCATAAATCCAAAATGATTTCTAATGATTTTCTCCCACTTCGTTAAGGGTTTGCCAACAGACAGCGGCTGTCTTTTGATGAGACTGGAAGTTCATGATAGGAGTTATTGTTACTTGCAGATGAAGTAAAGGTGCTTTTTGTGTGGGCCTTTTCTGATTGATTAGACTTTGGGTGTAATTACTCTGGAACAAAGACCTTTTCTTTGGATTGGAAATTGAGTTGAACTCCCTCTGACATTCAGTCTGTTGAGCTTGGGCTTGCAATCTCAGCTTTGGCCCGTTTATAAAAAATAAAAATCTTTATTCTTCTTCCTAGTTATCTTTCAGTTTAGTGCAGCAGTCCGCCTTGGCTTGGGCTGTGTCACAACCCCTTGTAGCAACAACAACAAGGCTACATTAAAATGTTGTGTGTTGACTGTTATGAGTTGTTTGTCGGACTATCTTGAGCCATGATAAGCTACTTGCATAACAGCATCCACCTTCCAGAATGGAGATAAATCCTCAGAAGACAGTGTGTGGCTGCCCATGTGACATGGTAATCAAGAACAGTCACTCACACACAGTCCTTTCATTCTCAGCCTGTGGAGTGCACTTGTCGAAGTACAATAGGGAGTGACCCCCACAGTGCTCAGCTGGAAACACTGCAACAAGAGTGGCAGTGACTGAGTGAGCATGCTGGTTTTTGAAAGAGAAATGTATCTATAGGGAATGTACTTGGCACACCTGTACTCCAGCCTTTTTATCTCTCCTTTGGTTTGTAGTCTTTGGTGTGTGTGTCTGTCCATTGACTCATCTTGTTGTTGGTCTGTGGTCTTGAATGTGTCTGCAGTCATTTGACTTGTTAAATGTTTCATATTGTGGAAATTTACAAGACAGGTGACTGTGGGGCTTGGAAAAACAGAAATTGCTAAGAAGGCAGAGGGAAATGAAAGCCTCATATTATTACTTACTAATTAATAAGTAATAAATGATAGTATTACTGTTACAGTGTTACTGTTACACTTCTTAGTATTTTTCAGGACAGTAGTACTAGTACAGTAGTAGCATTATGCACAATTTAATTCTTGGTGAGTTAATACCATCTAATGTTTCTATTGTAGTCTATAGTTTTAAAAAGTGAATCTGAGTTATTAATAGAGATTTTAAAACAACATTCAGCCCAAAAAGGGAAACCAAACTGAGGACGTAATCGGGCCAGAAAATGCTGGGAATGTGGAACTATTTCCATTTGCTTGCTTACTCAAGTTACTGTGGTATGTATGGTGATTCTTTCAATATTTGTGCAACAGACATGTATTCTTTACTGCTTCAAATTTGAGGGGTGGGGGTGTGCATGTGTGTGGGGTGCAGACATGCCATTACTAATGAAGACCAGAAAAAGGCAGCATTATGGTCTCACACTCCTGTAAATACCATGGCAGTGCAAAGCTTCAGTTGTTTTCATGAGCAAACCAAGATCAAGAAAAGTTCTTTACATCTTTGCAAAGGCAAAGTTTACAAAAGATCAACAAACCTGCAGTTTAGGTCTTGGGCATGGCAGTTGTTGGCACCAGAATTTTCTTCAGGGTTTTGATGTGCATTGCTTCCTTGTCACCAGTACAAGAGTAAAATGTTCTCATGAAATGCCAAGATAACTTTTTAACTTGTTGGATAAACTTGTTTCCTAATCATCACCATCAAAGAAGCCACTGATTGAGCAGTGTGCATTCCTGCTATGGGGAGGCAAGTAGCATGGCCAGTGGGCGCGTAGATAGATAATTGGTTTTAACTCCCGGTCATGGTCAGCCATGACCATTATATCAGAGTGAAGGGTGATGCCCAGACAAAAGGTAGAGTGCAGCTGGTCTTTTTGCAACCCCCCAAACCCCTCCCCTTTATAAAAATAAGAATGGAGCTGTAAGACTTAGCATAATAGTACCTTAGTAGCCATCTGGGTTCTAATGGTTATGAAAGTAAGGTTTCATTGTGGGCCCACTGGCATTGCTGCTGGCTCAAAGAGTCAAATGGTTTGGCAAGACTACTTTCATGCAGAATCTTCATTGATCTCACATGGTCGTTGTGGGGTAAGGATAGCTCAGAAGAGTGTCTGAAAAATGGGGTGCAATGCTGACATAGGTTCGAGTCTCTGGTGCAACAAGGGATTTTTCTCCCAATGCACACTCTTACAGTCTCAGCACAGCCCCCAAGTGCTTTCACATGATGCATGCATCAACAACTGTGCATGCGTTAAAAGTCCCAAACACTGCCAGTGGCAGGCCCTGTTTGGACACACAAAAATGCTGCAGACAATGATAACAATCGGTAGCACTGCTCTCGCGGCTGCTGTGCCTTACCCAGGTATGGGGACCGGAATTTCCTGCAAGTCTTGACAAAGTCCTTTTTAAAAATATTTCTGCATTTTGGATGTGTGTATGTATACTCTCACACAGTTTGGTGTTAATGCCACTTTTTCCAAGGTAATGTTTGTACTATGTATTGATTGCAAGTCCTGTGTTATATAATATTTTGCTCAGTTACCTGTCAGCATCACATGTTGTATGCATTGAATCTTGAAAATAAGTACATTTTTAAAACAGAATGTGCAAGTACTTATGGCCTGTGTGGATGTGGCCTCTAAATACCCATTATTATTATGATCACATGGGATTCATTTGTCTCATAATCTGATAATATCTGTTATTTAGCCATGCTTTGACACTGAAAACAGTGAAATCTAATTCCTTGTTTTTGTCTTGGCCGAGCCAGTTGGGGAGTGGGACAGTGGAATAAACCAGAGGTGGTGATAAGACCGACAGTAACACTCGGTGAGAGTGTTCCAAGTAGCTGAGGCAAACATGGGTTGGCAGTTATGGATTTTTATGTTAGAAAAATTGCTTAGGTGTTGCTTGACCTAGTATAAGCTGATCAAATCTGCTGTAATCCATCACAGATGATGGTTTTACAGTGAAATTAGAAAAAAGAATGACATTCACTGTTTGGACAGCAGCTTAATTTCTTTTTTATTTACTTGTGTAGTTTATTTGTAATAACTTGCTAATAAGTAGTACACACACACACACACACACACACACACACACACACACACACACACACCAGTATGGAGTGCTATATATATATATGTAAGAAACACACTGATTCATTGATTGTAAAGTTAGTGGGGTTTTTATTTATTTTTATTTAACTTTAAGACAAAACAAAACGCAGAACCTAAATCTAATTTCAGGCCCATGAAACTGTGGTTGGATGTATGTTCCTAGCAAATCAATATTTGTGCTGTTTGCATTACTCTTTTCTCCACCATTGGAGGAAATGAACTGAGGCCATGTTGGTGCAGTTGATTGCAATGTTGGCCAGATCCAGTTTCATTGCTCGGGCACACCTGGCAGAGCTGTACCAGTGTTGGTGCCTTCCTGCTATGAGTTCAAATAGCACAGGTCAGCCACTTTATAAATAATGTGGTATGGCCTATGTTTATCAGACATATTGATTTGCGTATGAGCCACCGTCATGGAAGACTAGCCCTGTTTGAATTTTCATCCATGGAGCAGGCTGCACTCATTTTCAAGTTGGATTCGTTTTTCTAAATCCTGCTGTTGTCATGAGCAGCAGGTCAGCTTTTGAGGGTTCTCTTTCTTTCTTTCAAGGTTGAAGGTCCATAACTTTTTGTAAAATAAACAGATCTAAAAGAGATCACTTGCTTGGCTGGAAAAAACAACAAAACATCATCCTCCACCAGCTTGCAAATTCCAGATTAAGCTTTGAATTTGGGTAACCAGAACTGTCAATGTCAAACAGCAGTAAACAGTTCATTGTGCACTTGTTTCTAAAACACTGTTCCTTGGCCTGCTGATTCACAATTTTATACCTCTGTTTCAAGCCTTCATGGTATGTCATTGCTGATCTGAAGAAAGTGTATTACTACAGTTTTCATTTTATAATTTTAATTATACATTTTCTAGTACTCTTTTAGTAGTTGATAACTTGACAGCTCAGACTGTTTGTTGGCTTGGGGCAAGTGAAGGCATTGAAAGTGATGGTGTGTGAATTTAGCATCAATGAGATGTCAGAGGATTTGTTCAGTAATCATGTTTCTGTCTGTTTCAGTACTATGAAATGTCATATGGGTTGAACGTGGAGATGCACAAACAGGTAAGAACATATTCTATTTCTACTGATCTGGTTTTCTGCCAGTGCAGTATGTTTGATTTTTAATAGTGAAATCATAGTTGGATTTTTTGGTTTTTTTCTTCTGTTCTAGATAATTTAATGGAAATGTATTATGCAAATAAAATTAAAAGAGTAACAGGCCATGCCATCCTTGCAGTATTTTGGTTTCATCTTGAGAAGCTATCAACAAATCTGATTTCAGAAGAACTGTTCTAGTGATGTTTAAAGACAATCTAAAAACAGATGAAAAAATGGGTGGCAGTATTTTTAGTAGGGGGAGAGAAAAAAATGTTGGCCTGAAGTATTTGTGGAGAATTGAGAAGGGAGAATAAAAGGAAGGTGGTGGCAGAGAAGTGTGTAGTCATGGAGTATTTGGAGAGCAGTGTGTTAGTCTTGGAGTATTTGTGAAGAGTGTTGTTGCCTTGTTGGCGCAGGCTGGCCGGGCCTAGGTGCAGAGTGTGAGTTTTCCCAGCACTGTCAATATTGTGTATAATAACACTCGTCCTCCCTCCTGGCTGCACCAGGGGCCTGGGTGTGAGCCACGTCCTCATCTGGCCTCAGCAGTGTCTGACCAGGAGTCAGTGATTGTTTCTGTTGGCACTGGTGGCTGGTCACCTCACCTTTAAAACTTGGGTTCCTTGTCCTAGTAAGAGGCTAATAGAAGGTTTAAAAGTTGGGTTCCTTGTCATAGTAAGAGGCTAACAGAAGGTTTAAAAGTTGGGTTCCTTGTCATAGTAAGAGGCTAACAGAAGGTCTAAAAGTTGGGTTTCTTGTTGTAGTAAAAGGCTAACAAAACTTGTGTCCTGTCAGATTTCTTTTGGTCTGATTTGTGTGATCTCACTGTTGTTTCAAGATCAGTCTCTGATTCATGAGGAATTTTGAATTTTAGAATCATCCTGAGATGACCACTGGCCTCTTTGCAACCAGACTAGTGGTTTGATGTGCTGTTACTAATGTGTCTACTGTTACTAATATCTAGACCAAGTGCAGACAGAGGGGTTGGGAAACTGACAGAATTTCACTGTGACTAACAGTATGTGTATGACTAGGCACAAAACCAGGGGTGATATTTTGTTGCACAAGGATCGGTTGTTTTTCTCTGTTGTTTTTCATCCACTTGATATTGACTTGATGCCAGAGTGTAGTTATTTTGGTCCATTCCTGGACTGACATGCTGTGGATGACGAACCGAGCAAGCAGCTCCCCATCATGGCTTTCTTTTGCAGCAGCTTTTTTAAACATGTTGATGCGGGCATTTGATTGATTGCAGTTCTTTCAACATGTAATTGAGGATTCATTGATTCATGATCCCATTATGTTCCTCTGGGAGTTCATGGCTCAGGGCTGACTCCCTCCCTCCCAGGTTCCAACACTGACGTTGAGTCAATAGCATTTAGGAGATTCCAATATTTTAAAAGTCATGCTGTATGTCAAAAGTTGGCAGGGGAGATGTGCGCTCTTGGCGTGGCATCTTTCAACTCCCTGTGAAAAAGTCATTGTCAGACAGAGGTTACAAATTTTGTTTTTAGTATTCCCCTGAGTGAACAAAGTGCTTTGCGCCCCCCCCCCCCCTCCACCACCACCACCAACATAGCGTCCTGGTTATGTATACAGTTGTCAGTAGTAAACGTGTGTTTCAGTCCTTTTTTCATGCTATGATTTGCCCAAATGGAGTTGACTCAATTGGACAGTATTTCTGGTAAATGTGTTTATCTTCCTTGTAAGTTGTATTTCTTCTGGCCTCATAGCTTAGTGTCAGGTTTGTATGGTGTTAGGCCCAGTACTACTAGTACTACAGCTTGTTGCTCCAGCTACTGCTACAGCACTAGTATCTGCCCTGTACCTGGTGGGTACCTCTGTACTAGGCTCCCATGCAAACACAGATAAAATCTAAGCTGAAACAACAAGGAACACAGGAAGAAAGCTAAACTGGTCCAACACCAGTTGCTTATTATTTGGTCATTATTACACTGACAGTGATAGGCACACAAGCAGGTCTACATTCCAACAAAGAACATGTGTTGAGCGGAGTGATCTAGTACCAACACAGAGCATACGTTGAGCCAGAGTGATCTAGCACTAAGTGTTTAGACACAGGTATTGAGGTGGTCCAGTGTGGAGTGTTTAAACTTTGGCATTGTGGTGATCCGGCATAGAGTGTTTAGACACAGGTATTGAGGTGGTCCAGTGTGGAGTGTTTAGACTTGGGCATTGTGGTGATCTGGCATAGAGTGTTTAGACACAGGTATTGAGGTGGTCCAGTGTGGAGTGTTTAGACTCAGGCATTGCAGTGGTCCAGCATAGAATGTTTAGACACAAGTGGTTCACCACTGTGTGTTTCTGGTACAACTACAAGTATTTGAAGTGGTCAGCAATTGAGTGTTTAGACATGAGCATTTTAGGTGATCCACCATCAAGTATTTAGACCTGTGCAGGCTCTTGAAGTAGTCCACCAGTGAATGTTACTGTTCCAGCAACATTTGAAGTGATCCAGCACAAAGTATGTTGACGCAAATACTTCAGGTGGTCCACCACAGAGTGACTCTTTGAAATGGTCCAGCATTGAGTGTTTAGGCAGACATATTTGAAGTTATCTAACTTGAGTAGTTCTGGTGCAGTATTTGAGATTGCCCAACATGCAGTGTTTTGAAGAAAATTGAACAAATATTTGAGGTGGTATGTTTACTTTGGTCTGTTTATGAAGTGAAATGGCCCATCTTGGGGCTGGGTGGTTCAGAGAACATAGAATAAGATCATGGTTCAACAAGTAGTGTTTCTGAGAGAAGCAGACATCTGATGTGGTCCAGTGTGGTTGTGTTTAGATATGTTTTTTTACATGGTCCAGACACATTGAGACATGTTTTTGACTTGTGCAACTTAGGGAGTGTTTAGATACATATATTTGAGGAGCATTTAGACATTTGAGGTGGTTCAGTGTGGAGTGCTTAGACATAAATATCTGAGGTGGTCCAGTTTGGAGCAGTTAAGACACTGGAGGTGGTCCAACATGGAATGTTGAGACAGAGACATTGGAGGTGGTCCAACATTGGAGTGTTTAGACACATGAGATATTTGATGTAGTCCAATGTGGAACATTTAGACTGCGGCATTTTGAGGTGGTCAGAGATCCACCAACACCTTGGTGATGTTAGCCAGAGCAAGTCTTGGCCGGAGACTCTGTTCCAACACTTTGTCGTTGACACAGCCAAGGAAAGCGTTCACCTGCAAACAGGGCAACATCAGCCAGCACCTCTCACCTGGTCGCTTCCGCCTGGGCACACACACGGAACCTCATACCCCACGCAGTTTGGGGCATTGGGACAGAGAACAGGGAAAATACCCTGCGCATTTCCGCATACAGTTTGTGCCAGGCCCAGTTTGTTGAGGCAATATTTGCTGTTAAACCTCCACACTGCCTGGCTTGTGCTGGCTAACAGTGATCTAACGAGAGGTCAACGCGAGCGATCCATATCACCCGCCATGCCAAGGGAGGCAGCATCCTGGCATGTCAAATACGGATTATGTTGTCTAATGGATGAGAATATTACCTCGGCTGCACATATTTGCGCTGCAGTTGTACGGTATCTGTATGCCTGTTGGCCCAATATTGACTCTCCTGTTTGGTCGATAGGCTGACAGAGGGCCCCAGGACAGAGGTGGGCAAACATGAGACCCACTATGCCAGTCAGCAAACAAACTCCATCTTTGCGCGTTGTTCTAGAACCCAGGCTGATGGCACCATGAGTGTTGTGCAGCAAGGTTGCACAAACACGGCTGCTTTTTGATTCCCCTCCCTGGATAACGGATATTCCCAGGCATTTATTTTGAATTCATGCAGAGGGGGACTTTGCTTCTGATAAGACTGTTTGGAGAGTACCAGAAAAGTAAACATGTTGTTAGAATTAGAGTGGAGAATAATCAAAGGGGGGTTGTGGGTCAGTTTTTTCTCTCTCGCTTCATTGGTTAAACATGCTGGATGAATTAAGTGAATGTTTCATATCCTGTTTACTGCTGTACCTGGTTAGTGTATTAGATCTCATGTTCTCCAGTCAGCTTTGTGCAAGGTGGTAGCAGGTTCAGATGCTTTGGGCAGTACACTCAGTATAGTTTCATGTTGAGAACACAGTAACTGAGTTAGTGCAAAAAACAAACAAAAAAAGTCACTTCGAAACATCATTTTTCTGACTGACCTCAGAGCTTTTGGAACAGAATGCTATTTTACAGTAATTTATATATCTACATTTTCAAAACTTGTACACAAGACACTCAGTTTAGGATTTTGGCATGAACTTTCCACATTGTCATTGATTTTATTTTCACTTTAGGAGTTAAGTTTTGTGAGTGGACTCAACAGACCTGGATGTACAGAACACTGTCAGTATCACAGCTGGTATCTATCGGCTACCTATGAACCCTGTTCTTTTTCCTCAGATTACATGAGCACACATTTCTTGTGTTGCACTTCATAGAGGCAAATCAGTGCAAAATGTTGTTAATATCTTTATCATTATCTAGCTTTGTTAGTTTGTGGACACGTCTAGAGTACCAGCAGTCAGCTCTGTGGTATGGCCTCCTTGTGTGTTTGAAAAACTGGGCATGATGCTCTTCAGACAAGACTGAAACAGCTGCCATAAAATCATACCAGTCAGAGTCCTTTTTGAGATCTATACTGGCTAGAGAGACCAGCCCAGTAAATCCTATTTTGACTTTTTCATGCATTCACAGTGTGTATGTGACTGTGTCAGACCTGTGCATTCATGATAATATGACTGAGTATATTCTGTGTGTGTGTGTTGCAGACTGAAATAGCGAAGAGGTTGAATGCAATTTGTGCTCAAGTCATACCGTTTCTTTCTCAAGAGGTAAGACTTTTATTTCAGTTTGACCAGGTCTTGTGTTGTTTTTATGGTAACTGGTTGTGTCTGTACAAATTGTAGTAGTAAAGCCTGCCAGAGTGGAAGTATGTTCAAAATGGCCAACCAATTATTCAACAACAAAGCGTGCATTCAGTACCAGCGAAAAGTGGCTTAATTTAGAATCTTCCTGGGTGACCATTGAAACATAAAGATATTGAATTTCTAATGCTGCTGACATAGTTTCAATTCTTTCAGTTTTAGAATGATGGTGTAATTACAGGAAATGCCATAATTTTGCAGTATATAAAAATGGTCCATATTCAGAAGTATAGTCTTTGTTGTGTTTGTGATGAAAACAGCCTGTCCGACACTCGGTTACAGCCTACTAGGGTGTTGCTAGCAGCCTTGTTATAAAAATGGCCTGTCATAAAATCTCACTAGGTGTTGTTTTCTTGTGATGGGAGTTTCCTTCCTTACTGTTATAGTACTATCTAAGTAGTTTTTGATTTGTAATGAAGGTGGCCTTACTTTGTGACTAGGCATTGTTTCCTTGTGATATAAATGGCCTGTCATACGGTCAACCTGCATGTTGCTTAATCCTAAACATTGATCATGATGAAAAGGGCCAGTGTTGCATTGCGACAGTGTGTAGTTAAAACATTGATCATGATGTAAAGGGCCAGTGTTGCATTGCGACAGTGTGTAGTTAAAACATTGATCATGATGAAAAGGGCCAGTGTTGCATTGCGACAGCGCGTAGCTGGGTGTTGCTGTGGCTTGTGATGTACAGCTGGGTGGTGTGGTTTGACTTGCAGCACCAGCAGCAGGTGGCAGCAGCAGTGGAGAGAGCCAAGCAGGTGACCATGCAGGAGCTGAACGCCATCATTGGGGTGAGCCTTGACTCTAGCTCGGGCCTGCACAAGTCAAGTGGAATAGTTTCTACCCGCCGGCAGGCCGGGCTCATCAGTTTCAAAATACACAAGTGGAATAGTTTCTACCCGCCGGCAGGCCGGGCTCATCAGTTTCAAAATACACAAGTCAAGTGGAATAGTTTCTACCCGCCGGCAGGCCGGGCTCATCAGTTTCAAAATACACAAGTCAAGTGGAATAGTTTCTACCCGCCGGCAGGCCGGGCTCATCAGTTTCAAAATACACAAGTCAAGTGGAATAGTTTCTACCCGCCGGCAGGCCAGGCTCATCAGTTTCAAAATACACAAGTCAAGTGGAATAGTTTCTACCCGCCGGCAGGCCGGGCTCATCTGTTTCAAAATACACAAGTCAAGTGGAATAGTTTCTACCCGCCGGCAGGCCGGGCTCATCAGTTTCAAAATACACAAGTCAAGTGGAATAGTTTCTACCCGCTGGCAGGCCGGGCTCATCAGTTTCAAAATACACTAGCTGACGATGTCCCCCTCTTAAATTTCACGAAGCTCTGGTTTCCATTTTATTCTCATGATAATACTTTTTGCAAAGTACGCATGCGTAACATCAGGATGGTGAGTGGGGTTGAGTAATTTTCTCACTTTAGCTTGTCATTTACGTATTCAGCACTGTGTTGTGCTCATGATATATAGGGACCTCTGTACTCACAGCAACAGATGGACTTTGTCGTGTGCTCAGTGCTGCAAACACATGAGCCTTAAGGACCATCATACTGTGCAGCAAGAGATGCTCCATTTCAGTATTTGCCTTGTGATACAAATGCTCCATTACCGCAGGACGGTGTTAAAAGCCTTAAGGACCTTGGTGTTTCGCAGCAACAGATGCAGGCTCAGCACTTGCCGCATCACCCCCACGGGCCGCCCATCCCCCTGACGCCCCACCCGGCCGGGCTGCAGCCACCCATCTCGGCCTCTGGGGCCTCCAGCTTCCTGTCGGCGGCCTTCCCACCCGGTTTTCCGGGCATCCCACCCCACCTGGCTGCACTGAAGGAGAGCAGTGACAAAGGTCAGTCACACCTGGTTACAGTTCCCTAGAGTAAGTCTCGAAGCTCTGAGGGACCGTTTCCTGGTCTGGAGAAAAAATCTGGGCTATACTTCTCTGGGTTTGGAACAAGTATGTAATTTTAATTTTTCAAAATTAAAGATGGGGGGGGGGGGTTTACAGACTTTTACAGACTTTTTTCCTTTCTGTTTGGCATGGACATTTTTCCCGATCCGGTCTTTGACAAAAATCTGGAACTTTCTCACTCTAAAGTCTGTGGGGACCTGGTGTCGATCAGTATTGATGTTTTTTCTGACCATTGTAGATTGGTGTGTGGATAAATGGGCAGGTGGGTGGGTGAATGGGCAGGTAGGTGGATGGATGAATGAGTGGAATAAAGCAGGGCGCAGAGGTGGAGGACAGGAACATTTTCCAGCTAAGTCACTCTGTTGATTCCTGGTATTTAACACCCAGTAAGCCTCAAGCAAATGTCGAGTAGGGGCAACACACAGTTCTTTAAATCACAAACCAGTAAGGATCTGCAGAAGGGGACTATCATTTCTGCGTCCACGGTACCTCAGTGCATGTACAGGAAAGCACAAAGTCGGGGGGGGGGGGGGGGGGGGGATAAAGCAGCTAAAATGGAAAATGTAAATATCAATGGCTGTGGCTTCAGTTTCCCAGTTGGAGGCAGCCGCAGATGCTGCTGATCCCGTGTGCCTTTCTCAAAGCCGAGAGCATTATCGAGGGGCAATGGCAACACCTTGCCAAGTAGTCGATGTATAATATATACTGTCCTAGCCAAGCTTCATGCCTGCTTGCTCCCCCCCCCCCCCCCCCCCCCCCCCCCAACACCACAAACCAGACACGAGTAAGGGTGGTTGAAGCAGATTAGTGGTCTAGCTGGTAAATCATTCAGGGCCTCTGGTGTATTGTGATTGATGGTTTGATTGTTGTGATTATGTGTGCGTGTGGGTGGTCAGCTCTGCATGGTCCTTGCGTAGTGTTGCAAAGCAAGTCATGTTGGTGACAGTAGCGGGGCATAGGTGGACTTTGCGAAAGCTGACCAAACGTTTCTGTGTGCTACGTTGTTTGATTGTCAGCAAGTGTAATACCAATAGTAATACTAACAGCTATTTTTATTGTATATTTCAGAATCGGACAAACACGTGAGTACATTTTATTTTTCTTCTGTGTTCTTTTCGGTTTATCTTTGTGAAATGTTTGCACAGTTTCACCTAAATTCTTACAATGTTACAATACAAACTGTTTGTTGTTGGGGGGGGGAGGGGGGGGGGGGCGTGGAAGAGGCGCTGCTTTTCACCTTTTCCTCCGCCCGTCTTGCCTTTGTTCCTCCCAAGTGAAGTCTTTCGCATGTGACAATCGTAGAGTATGTTCTAAGAGATAGGGACGCTCTCTCTCTCTCTCTCTCTCTCTCTCTCACACACACACACACACACACACACACACACACACACACACACACACACACACCACACACACACACACACACCCAGTTCTCTCCCTCTCTCTCTTCCCCTTCCCCCATCTCTCCTCTGTCTACGACGCCCGATCATCAGTGTCAGCAGACTCCTTGTCTGCTGCCTTGGCCGATGAGGGTTCAAACCGGGTACCTTGTCACTCAGTTGTGAAGGATTAGGCCTCATTGTACGCTGGCGACATCCCCTCGCAAACTAATTGGTAAGCGAGCTTTGAAAGGCATTCTTGTGGGGACAGTGGGTCCGCGAAGGCGACTCTCTTCCTTGCCTCTTCACGGGGCCACAAACAGCAGACAGACGCGGCGTCGTCTGCGCGGCCTTCGCGCCCCCTGCCGGAGCTGGGGAAGGTCAAGGGGCAGCGTTTCACACGTGGCGGTGGCTTCCCTTCTACCCGCCAGGCGCTGGTGCCGCGTGCAAGGGTTGTTGGGGTTGTCCGCGTCTGTCTGTGAGACAGTCTTGTGTGGGACGTCTGCTTGTGAGACATTCTTGTGTAGGACCGTCTGCCTGTGAGACAGGCGTGTGTGGGACGTCTGCCTGTGAGACAGACAGTCTTGTGTGGGTCGTCGCCTCCCACAGTTTTAGTGCGAGGGCCTGCCTCACGGAAGTGTTTGAGGTGGAGCGAGGCCTTGGAGAGAAGTATGTGTGCGTGTAATCCTGTCGGGAACTGATGTCAAATAGCATAATTTTCCTTGAAAACTACATGTAGGTGATGTTAGTTTGAACTCCAGGTGTGTGGCGGTAGACTAAGTGATTTCTTTCGTCTTCTTCAACCTTGTTTAAGGCCGCCACAGACATAGATGACAGGCACAGGCCCCGTAACAGCAAAGCGTCAAGCTTTTTGTGGTGTGTCTCTGTGTGCGAGATCAAAGCTATGTCACCTAACGCTGCCAGGGGGTGCCGAGTCAGCAAGCAACGCGTGTGGAAAGGATTTAAGGCATCAAATGAAGAGATGTTGCAGCCAATCACAGCGCAGACAACAGTCAGCGCGGGCTTACACAGTAGTAGATCGCGCGTAGCTCTGACTGA
>OY757550.1:21263221-21270208 GCA_963584105.1 Alviniconcha strummeri | reverse complement strand
CTCTCCTCCTCCTCCTCTTCTTGTTCTCCTCTCCTCCTCTTCTTGTTCTCCTCCTCCTCCTTCTCTTTCTTCTTGTTCTCTGCCTTCTCCTCATTCTTTGTCTTGAGCTGACCCTGTGTGGTTGACAGGATGTTAAATACTGAAAACTCTCTTCCTCTTTTGGTTTTCTTCTTCTGCCCTTCCTCCTTTTCCATCTCCTTTCTCTTCAGTTCTAACCACTTTTTCAGTTCACTTCAGTTCTAATCACATTTCCAGTTCACTTCAGTTCTAAACACTTAATTTGGCCCACAAGGGGAAGTTCCATGAGACAGGCTCATAAAAACAGAAATTTAAAACAACAAAAACAAGAAAAGACAAAAGTATAAACACATGGGTAAACAGTGAATAACTGTTGATACAGTTATGGCAGCAAATAATGATAGAATTTGACCAAATCAGTTCTCATCACCAAATAATATTTAGCAAGTAAAACAACTGTTAGAATCTCCCTCTACTTATAATATTAGCTGAAAACAAACACAGATGTCTCTCTACTTGTAATATTAGCTAACACACACCATTGATTAATTGCATAAATGAGTATACCCAAGTAAGAATATCAGAATGTATTGCTGTATACATATATATATAGACAGAGAGAGAGAGAGAACAAATACAAGCAACATGATTAATAAAATGTACACATGGCAATAAGCAATACATTGCAAAAAGCTTAGACACTGATTTAAAAGTAAAATGTTTCCCCAGAGGTGACCTGTGCAATTGAGGGGACATTAAAGTCCAAGAAATAACCCGTCTTCTGCTTCTCCTTCCTCTTCTGTTCCTCTTTAATCCTTGTGTAATTGAATGCCCAGTTAGGAGTTCTTTTTCCTCTTCTTCACTTTCTTCTTCCCCCCCCCCCCCCTCTCCCCCAGGTCTAGAGGGAGAGGCACAACTGTAATGGTTGAAAAATGTGCTTTAGTTTATAGCATGCACAGCTATACCCACTGTGACAGGCTGTCATGGTGGAGTTGATTCTTCAGTGTTTTACTTTCTTCTTCTTTTTCCATCCATGGAGTGGAACATACACTTGGTAATGAAAATGTAATGTGTTTGAAAGCAGCATAAAGCACTTGTGCAGCCCATTTGAACTTTGAACAAGGGGCTATAAAAAGCTTTCATTGGCCTCACTCAGGTTTGGCCCAAATTGCTTTGCCATTCAAGACAAATGTGCATCACAGTTTGGTGGAGAAAAGCAGTTACCTGACACTGAAACCTGCAGGCTGCTTACGAAAGACTAAAGAGCTAATGCAGTTTTTCTTTCACCACTGACAATTTAGCAGTGTGTGTTCAGGCCAGGGTGAGTATAAAGAGGTTGGCCCTGTAAACTGCAGTTTCTGTTTGCAATTCAGTACATCAGCTGTTTGTGGTGGTGTTTGAGACAATCCTGTGGAAATAGGAGTATGGTTCAGTATTGTGGTGTTTGAGACAATCCTGTGGAAATAGGGGTGTGGTTTAGTATTGTGGTGGTGTTTGAGACAGTCCTGTGGAAATAGGGGTGAGGGTCAATATTGTGGTGGTGTTTGAGACAATCCTGTGGAAATAGGAGTATGTGTCAGTATTGTGGTGGTATTTGAAACAGTTGTGTGAAAATAGGAGTACAGGTCAGTATTGTGGTGGTATTTGAGACAGTCCTGTGGAAATAGTACAGGTCAGCATTGTGGTGTTGTTTGTGACACTCCTGCGGAAATAAGGGTACGGGTCAGCATTGTGGTGGTGTTTGAGACAATCCTGTGGAAATAAGGGTACGGGTCAGCATTGTGGTGGTGTTTGAGACAATCCTGTGGAAATAGGGTTGCGGGTCAGCATTGTGGTGGTGTTTGAGACAGTCCTGTGGAAATAAGGGTACGGGTCAGCATTGTGGTGGTGTTTGAGACAATCCTGTGGAAATAGGGTTGCGGGTCAGCATTGTGGTGGTGTTTGAGACAGTCCTGTGGAAATAGGGTTGCGGGTCAGCATTGTGGTGGTGTTTGAGACAGTCCTGTGGAAATAGGGTTGCGGGTCAGCATTGTGGTGGTGTTTGAGACAGTCCTGTGGAAATAGGGTTGCGGGTCAGCATTGTGGTGGTGTTTGAGACAGTCCTGTGGAAATAGGGTTGCAGGTCAGCATTGTGGTGGTGTTTGAGACAGTCCTGTGGAAATAAGGGTACGGGTCAGCATTGTGGTGGTGTTTGAGACAGTCCTGTGGAAATAAGGGTACGGGTCAGCATTGTGGTGGTGTTTGAGACAGTCCTGTGGAAATAAGGGTACGGGTCAGCATTGTGGTGGTGTTTGAGACAGTCCTGTGGAAATAAGGGTACGGGTCAGCATTGTGGTGGTGTTTGAGACAGTCCTGTGGAAATAAGGGTACGGGTCAGCATTGTGGTGGTGTTTGAGACAGTCCTGTGGAAATAAGGGTACGGGTCAGCATTGTGGTGGTGTTTGAGACAGTCCTGTGGAAATAAGGGTACGGGTCAGCATTGTGGTGGTGTTTGAGACAGTCCTGTGGAAATAAGGGTACGGGTCAGCATTGTGGTGGTGTTTGAGACAGTCCTGTGGAAATAAGGGTACGGGTCAGCATTGTGGTGGTGTTTGAGACAGTCCTGTGGAAATAAGGGTACGGGTCAGCATTGTGGTGGTGTTTGAGACAGTCCTGTGGAAATAAGGGTACGGGTCAGCATTGTGGTGGTGTTTGAGACAGTCCTGTGGAAATAAGGGTACGGGTCAGCATTGTGGTGGTGTTTGAGACAGTCCTGTGGAAATAAGGGTACGGGTCAGCATTGTGGTGGTGTTTGAGACAGTCCTGTGGAAATAGGGTTGCGGGTCAGCATTGTGGTGGTGTTTGAGACAATCCTGTGGAAACAGGGTTGCGGGTCAGCATTGTGGTGGTGTTTGAGACAGTCCTGTGGAAATAGGGTTGCGGGTCAGCATTGTGGTGGTGTTTGAGACAGTCCTGTGGAAACAGGGTTGCGGGTCAGTGGTGTAATGACTGACAGCTGCTGGCTGGGGTCAGTGAGTGAAAATGCTTTGTGCGGCAGTTATTCCAGGACAGCATCAACTCCTGTGTAGGACTAGGATGTGCAGTGGTTCTAAATTGCAAAACAATTCACACTTGTGTCAGCGGAAAGCATTGGTATAGTTTTTGTCTCTTAGCTGATTATGAATAAATACATACATAAAAACTTGGGATATAGGTGTATACTTTCGGCTTTCATAGGCAAAGAAGACACCACAACATATAACTGCATTATTTCATGAGGTTGAATGGAAGGAGTGTTGGGTCATGAGGCTGAATGGAAGGAGTGTTGGATCATGAGGTTGAATGGAAGGAGTGCTGGGTCATGAGGTTGAGCGGAGAGTGGAAGGACCGTTTGGTCATGAGGTCCTTGCTCGCTGCCAGCATTGTTTACATCATTTGTGGTTGCTCACTACCCTCTTTATCAGTACAGTTGGGGATTTGTCTTGTGCATACACATACACACACACACACACACACACACACACACACACACACACACACACACACACACACAGATGATACATGATGACAGTCCTTGGCCACATACCTTGTGCATCAGTCAGTACACAAGCCGATAAAATGACATACTTGAGAGATCAGGTGCGCCAGTAATAAAATCAATCTTTACGCACTTTATGATCTGCCTGCATTGTTTACTGGTATTGCATGAGAACACTCCAGGTGGAATGAGATGTACAGAAACCCCTGTTTGAACCCTTTCCACCTTTGTCAATGAATGCCAGAGAAAGCAGATTTTTCAATCTAGTTTGGGGCATCAGGACTATGCATTAACAATGAGTAAAGGGAGGCCACTGTGTTTACTTCCTTTTCAAACATGCTGCATCACTTTTGCACTGCTGTTTAAATAGAATAAAAAACAGTTCCACTTTTGCAGTTTTATTCAACACAATGAATAAACAAGCACTGTACACCATCAGGCAAGTTCTTGATGAAGTGTTTGCTGATAATTCTGGCAAAAGTTGAGGCAGAAAGTACTGAGAATACACCACACACACAGGATGAGGACAGCTTGATGAGTCCTGTTTTTAAGAGGTTATTTGAAAGCTGAGTGGTCGATGGATAACCTGAGATGGATCCTTGATTTTCTTTTTACAACCCTGCCAAGGTATTACTATCAGGGCCAAAGACATTTTGTCAGTCCACAGTACATGCTTAAAAAACAACCCAAAAAACTTTCACAGCTAGCCTGATGTAATAAGGGAGTGTGTTTAAGGTCATCAATGGAGCATAAGAAAAAACCCAAGACCTGGCAGTACATCTGAACAGATCAGAAGGAAGAGAGAGACAGAGCCTGGAAGTGTCGGAAGATGAGTGTATGTGCTGGACTTACTGGTTTTTGTCCATCTTGTTTTTGGGGGAACAAGTTGAAAGCAGACTTAGTGTATTGAACACGTGAACATGATTTTGCTTATGATTGTGCTGATGACTTATTATTGTTTTTGTTTTTTTCAGGTTGGGTTAGATGCTCATCACATGAGGGCATCGCTGCCAAACATCCCAGGGGGCAAACCGTGAGTCCATCATCAGAGTTGTCTCACTTTCTGACCTAGATTTGTTTAGAAAAACAGTTCACTTGATGAACACTGCAAAAGTTCATGCTGCCAGCCTCTTTCGTAAGCAGTTCCAAAAGTTCATACTGCCAGCATCATCTGAGCCACTTAGTTTATGTAACCAGTTCCAAAAGTTCATACTGCCAGCATCATCTGATCCACTTAATGTAACCAATTGCAAAAGTTCATGCTGCCAGTGTGACCTGATCCACTCAGTGTAACCAGTTCCAAAAGTTCATACATCCAGTGAGACCATATCCACTTAGTGTAACCAGTTCCAAAAGTTCATACTGCCAGTGTCATCTGATCCACTCAGTGTAACCAGTTCCAAAAGTTCATACATCCAGTGAGACCATATCCACTTAGTGTAACCAGTTCCAAAAGTTCATACTGCCAGTGTCATCTGATCCACTTAGTGTAACCAGTTCCAAAAGTTCATACTGGTGCAACATTGTAAACAAGTTGAACCAACCCCCTGATCATGGACAGTCCTTGACCACTTGAGGGCCACAGTGGCTCCAATTTGGGGTGGTCTGAAATGGGGACTCAACTTCAAAGTCCAGACTCTTTCCTTGGCAATGGAGGATGTTCATTGGCTGCTTTGTTCTCTGGCCCGCTGGTTGAATGCAAAGTATCGAAGTTCAGACAACATTGTCTGTCGCTTCTGTGCCTAGCCATTCAAATCGTGAATGGTTATTCCCAAATCCCTTTGAAATGTTGCTCAGAAATGTTTGACGAAAGTGAGTTCCAGCTGACCCATGGCATTGTGGCATTTTACAGGGCCTATTCATTCCACGTCAGTGGTGACGGACAGATGCAGCCCGTACCTTTCCCTCCTGATGCGCTCATCGGACCAGGAATCCCACGACACGCGCGTCAGATCAACACACTGAACCACGGAGAGGTGGTGTGTGCTGTCACCATCAGTAATCCAACGCGTCATGTGTACACGGGTGGAAAGGTGGGGTTTGTCTTTGGCTGTATTGTAGTGTGACTAGTGTGTGTGGTGGCTGTCTTGTGTATGTGTAATGGTGAAGGGATTGATGGAAGACCAGTGAGTGGTGGCTGTGTGGTGTGTGTAATGATGGAAAGGTGTGGGGGTGGGGGAGACTATGTGGTGGCTTTACTGCTCAAGACATTTCTCTTCTCAGAATATTTTAGTTAAGCCACATTGTCCTTCACTCCTATCAGTCTGTGCAGTGTGCGTGTGCATCTTTCGCTTAGTTATGCTTGAACCCTTGTCAGTATCATTTTTGTTTTGTTTTGGGGGGATAACCTTTTCCATCTCAGTGTACATTATGTGTGTATGCTTGTTCAGCGCTTTGAGCCGCAGGGTGGGCGCTTTACACATTGCCATGATTATTGTTATTTATGTAGCTATACAAGTAATGGTGGAAGGCAGGAGGGGCATTGATGAAAGACTGACCAGTGTGTGTAGTGGTTTTGGGTAGCTATACAAAAATGGTGGAAGGCAGGAGGGGCATTGATGAAAGACTGACCAGTGTGTGTAGTGGTTTTGGGTAGCTATACAAAAATGGTAGGGTGGGTGGGGGGGGGGGTGATGAAAGACTGACCAGTGTGTGTAGTGGTTTTGGGTAGCTATACAAAAATAAGGGGGGGGGGGGGGGTAGGTGATGAAAGACTGACCAGTGTGTGTAGTGGTTTTGGGTAGCTATACAAAAATGGTGGGGGGGGGGGGGGGGGGGGTAGGTGCTGAAAGACTGACCAGTGTGTGTAGTGGTTTTGGGTAGCTATACAAAAATGGGGGGGGGGGGGGGGGGGGTAGGTGCTGAAAGACTGACCAGTGTGTGTAGTGATTTTGGGTAGCTATACATGTAGTGATTGGGGGGTGGGGGGATGATGAAATGACTGGTTTGGATGGGGGCTTTGTGTAGCTATATATCTGGAAGTGGGGAGGGGGGGGGGGGGGGGCAGTGTTAATGAAAGCTGGACCAATGTGGGGTTGTGCATGTTGCAGGGCTGTGTGAAGGTGTGGGACATCAGCCAACCAGGAAACAAGAGCCCCATCTCTCAGCTGGACTGTCTGGTAAGTGGGAGTCGCTCAGCCAGCAACACAGCCTCCCAGGTGCTGCTGTGGGAGCAGCACGCAACACTCGTCTGCCTTCTGGCATCCTAGGAGTGTTGGTTCTGGACAGTTTCACATTGTGGGCAGTTTGTTAATTATTCCTGTGATAGAAATGTCACCTTACCTTGTGAGCAGGCTGAAACATCCCTGCAAGACCCATGCTACCCAAACTTACTGGTCTTTGCCATCCCACGGTCAAAATGGGAGTCATGCCCTCCTTTGGTCAAAATGGGAGTTACGGCCAAAATGGGAGTCATGCCCTCCCACAGTCAAAATGGGTCATGCCCTTGCATG
>OY757550.1:21238221-21258221 GCA_963584105.1 Alviniconcha strummeri | reverse complement strand
TGCGTGAGGGGCAGCGTGCAGTAACGGGCAGTGTGCGTGAGGGGCAGCGTGCAGTAACGGGCAGTGTGCGTGAGGGGCAGCGTGCAGTAACGGCTGTTGTGTGTGTGCAGCATGGAGAGCAGCAACGTGGAGGTGCTGCACCACTCCAAGCCAGACAAGTACCAGCTGCACCTGCATGAGAGCTGCGTTCTCTCCCTCAAGTTTGCCTACTGCGGCAAGTGGTTTGTCTCCACCGGCAAGGACAATCTCCTCAACGCCTGGAGAACTCCCTATGGTGCCAGCATTTTCCAGGTCAGTATCGTTGTTCGCAGCTATCACACGTCATTGTCATACCAACATTTATCCAGACGCTGGACAGGAAAACAGCATAGCTCAACCAAAAAAGATAACTCATTTCGCTTCAGATCCAAATTTTGATCATTTGTCACCATTTAACTGTTAAGTGTTGTTTTGTGGCGAGACAAAGAGGATCACCCCCAAAATGTGCCGATTGTGTCTTTGTCCAAATAAATAGTACTGAACCTTTCATGTGTTTGGATCTCATTTGGTTTTTGTTGTTTGGAGCTTTTTAAATTTGGTTAATGCTTGATTACTCCCTCTGAGGAATTGTGCGTCTCTTTGTCAGGCTTTAGAGTTCACGAGAGCGGCGCGCCGCCACTGTTTGCAATCTAGTGTATAACCTGTTCTCAGTTCAGTTCACAACACCCTGTGCACAGTTTCAGTGTTAGTCTGATTGACAATGGCCCCTTCACATCCATTCAAAAAGATCCTTCAGTGCTTTTTCTTTTGCCCCTACCTTTCGTGATGTAGTGGGAGTTAGTGAGTAGTAGTGACACTGCAAAGATTGCGCCACATGCTTTGCCAGCTGGGGAGCGTGCATGTGCAGCTCATGTGGAACACTTTTTTTTTTTTAAAGAGCGGTGGTATGTTGGCACTTCAGACTGCTGAACTGACCTTAATGTGCAAGACATTTGTCATGCAATGTGCTGATGATACCTCTTCTGTTTTTTCCTACCCAGTCCAAGGAGTCGTCCTCAGTGCTGAGTTGTGACATCGCCTCAGACGACAAGTACATCGTCACTGGGTCTGGCGACAAGAAAGCAACACTTTATGAAGTGATTTTCTGAGCCCTTCAGCGTCCTCCCTTTGTCATCAGCTGCCCCCAAACTGGGAAATCCATCTGTGTGTGTGGCAACTACTCTACTGTCTGCACATTGAATTCTGCTCAAGGTGCACACGCCATTGGTCAGCGCAGCTTTCCTGGTGGATTATAGCGGTCAATCCAGTTACACACTTTGCACTCCATATTACACGACTTGATCATCACACCGTGTCAACACTGAACGAGACGTGTTTCACTTCATCCTTGATCAGAATTCTGCATCAGGCGTAACGCGTTGATGATGGGAATTGAGTGTCGCTGAAAGTGATGGGGGAATTCAGGATCAATTTCATGTAAATTTGCGATCAGAATTCATGTTTGGTGAAAACTGCCCTGTGAGACTGGTCAGTCAGTGTGTGCGTTCTACTGTGGCACACATTTCACACCCTCGCTAGCTTTGTGTGTGTGTGTGTATATATACACTTATTGTTCAGTGGTTCATGTCATTTGTTGGATTACCATGATTCTAATGTGTGAATAAAAAAATGAGCGTTTTATTTTCAGCAATGATGGTGTGTGCGTGTTACACAGAGGATGGCCAGCCTGTGGGTTCTGTGGCAGTGTAGTGTGTGCTGGATATTGTTGATCGATATAAAAATAAAGGTGGCCTGGCACTTCAGCAGACAGTCCAGTGTGTGCCAGGTATTGCTGATCAATATGGAAATGGGGGTGGCCTGGTGCATCAGTGGACAGTCCAGTGGTGCATGCAGACTGTCGTCATGGCCTCCTCTGTTTCTCGTCAGTGAAGGCATGTCATGTTGAACAAGATCTCCAAGTTGATCACAGTGACTGCCAAGTTCTGCTGGGTCCTTACCAATCAGTTCAACATGCAGGGAGATAGACTGTGAAATTGTGACGTGGTAACCACTTCAACATTCATCTTCAGGGAGGTTTTGTATTGATCTTTTCTGGAAGGATTTACGACAACAATCCTGAGATGAAAACAAAACAACAAATCGAGGTGCACCAGTATTATGCGTGAAAAAACTTCTGTACAACCAGTGTTTGAGCCTGTGTGGGAGTGGATCCAGCATTGCCCCCGAGTGTCTAAGTGTTGAAATTGTGTTCGCGCATCTGTGAGCAGCTCATGTTCACACATCTGTTAGCAGCATCATGTTCACACATCTGTGAGCAGCATCACCATGTACCAACATCTGTAATCACTGTCACAGTTCACACGTGTGAGCAAAGTTGTTCCTATTCAGAGGGCTGTGTGTAGTACATTTGACCACACAGTGCTGCGGAGTTCACATGTCTGTGAACAGCATGGTTGTGTTCACTCATCTTTGAGCAGCATCACAGTGTTCACAGTCTCCATGAACAGCGTAGCCACATTTCACACCTGTCAGCAGCATGGTTGTGGGCGCCCAGCCGTGGGCACACATCCTTCAGTGGTGTGACTGTGTTGACACGACCATGAACAGCATCACCACATCTCCACCCAGTGAGCAGCATGGTTGTGGTCACCCAGCTATGTGCACACATTCTTCAGCAGTGTGACGGTGTTCAGACGACCATGAACAGCATCACTACATCTCCATGGCCCTGGTCGCACCCTGAGCACTTGCTGCGTGATGTGTCCTTCAGTAGCATGACTGTCTACATGACCTTTGAGGCAGAGGAGCACAACATGGAGCAGGAAGCTCTCCTGACTGCAGCCTTCTCCGGATCCAAAATAATGAGTGAAGGGTCATGTCAGTTTAGGCACTCGTGGAACTAGAAGGCTGTTTTGTCACGCCACCAAGTTGTATCAGATGTGGACAGTTGTGCGAGATTAGATCTCTTGATAACAAACTTTAATAATGATTTGTGTGCAGCTGTGTTACAAACGTACCAGTGTGAGCAACAGTAGTGCACAGCGCCCGCGACAGCAAGACGTTTGTTGCTGCTAGACTGTGCAGTTTTTCATTGCGACTAAGTGTGTGCGCAGTAATCGCCGTGACTGTGACTGTTGTATTTTGACTGAATCATGTTACCTTTGGCATGTGCCATCACTGAATGGCGATAGAAATGTGGAGCACAAAGTCCTGTGGAAGTTCATGGAATGCATGTGTTGATTTTCTTTTTCACTTTAAAGCTTAGTTGAGAATTAGTGCAGCTGAAGCTGCCATGAGAGATTGGGTCCCTGGTAATGGATTCCTTCCCAAATCCAAGCCAGAAACATCTAGACTGCTCAAGGTCAGCATCCAACAGGAAGAACTGAGTCTGCCACCATCACTTTAAAGAGTAGAAGACAAAGTCTTTAACAAGAATGCAAGTAATAATGGAAGGGAAGTTTTGGCCACACGCCAAGCATCGACTACCAGCTGTTGTCCCTGGCCTACATTTCTGCCAGCTCTCTCACCTAATCTCTGCTGCAGTTGGTGATGCCACAGCCATGAAAAAAGACACATAAGAGTCCTTTTTCAGTCCATGCCTGCAAGGAAGCTGTACTGGGGCTGGCTGATGTGGAACCAGCTGCACAGAGACGTGGAGCAGGCTGGCAGTGGAGTGTGGTCTGTGATCTTGGGTTTGTGCCAAGCTCAGGGATATTTTGTGTGTGGATGTGTGTGTGTGTGTTGATCATAGGTCAAGTTGTATTCATCACCACGCAATAAAAGAAAAACAATTAAATCAGGATATCTCTATGATGGGGGAAGAAATTTGATAGAATTATAGGATGAGCAGAACCAGGTTTTGTATCATCTTCAACATGAAGCTTGACTTTTTAGCCAGATGTGAAATGCTGTTGGCAGGGAGTTAATTCTCAACAGGCAAAACTCATGTTTCATGACAGCAAATGCAACTGACTTCAAACAAGTCTTTCGACAGCATTTGAAAGCACTTACTTCAGTTTAAATCATGACAGTAGTAAAATTTAGCTCTGCAATCCTTTAAGAGACTTGTAACGGTTTTGGAAAGTCAGTTGGCATGATAAGGGTCTTGCGACAAGGGAAGCGCAGTTTTTGCTCCATGTCCTGTAGTCTGTAGTGAAGGGAAGGTGTGCTGTCACTTGGCGTGGAAGAGAATGAAAGTCGTGTACAGCTCCTCCAGCATTGTGTATCCATGTTTGATGTAGTTAGTGTCAATGTCTTTCTCCTTTTTGTCACTAGGCAGCATTGAGCCAGTTCCTGGTGTGGCTGGGTTATGATGGAAGGACTTCAGCAAATGGTTGTGTGTGTGTGAGAGAGAGAGAGACAGAACATGAACTCTGGTAGGAATTGGATTGGTTTCACTTTTTTTGATGGGAAGGAAATTGTTTTTCAACGCCCATGATGGTTGTATCAGGGCAAGAGGTTTTTGAAGTTCAGACCGTCCCCTCACCCACCCCAAGGGGCAGTGGGGGGTATTGGAATCATCATGTTCATTTGTCTACAAGATATTGAACCACTCTTTTGTATTGCGAGCCAGTGTTGGGCAAAAGAAATTGCATTGGCATCTCTTCCTTTTTTTTTCTTCTCCCTTCTGTGCATACATCATTACCAGTACACATAGCATAGCCATGTTTTGTGGGTGTGCAAGTTGTAAGCATTTAACATTTTAATGGTTTTTGTTGTGCGTGGTTGGTTGCTTTATCTTGATGTGGCAATGTAAAATGTGTATATATGTGCCAGTGTTCTTTGTCAGTGCATGGGGGTGTATAAATACCAGCGAGTGTTAACAGCAATTCTTTGTGTGTGTGTGTGTGTGTCTGATCTCTTACTGACATTGGTTTTGTTAACAACATCAGCTTACAAATGTATGGTGCATGTGAACAAGTTTTATTGATCTGCAATTAGGAGCATTTGTAAGGACTTTTTTTCTGTTGGTAAAACTGGTTATACAACGTTCAAAAGGAAAGAATATATATATCTGTGTGTATTGGTTGAAATTTTGTGAAGCGATCTGTACAAAAGAGGAATGCTTGTTCTGCGGTTGTTGTACATGTGGTTCAAGTCTCATTGTACAGGTCGTTAACAGCGTGTAGGGTCAGCTTAACTAAATCCATTTGTGGCAGTTTCACACGACAGGTGAATGTTTTGAATCTTTGAAGCAAGTGTGCGAGGTGTGAAATGTGCGCATGTGTGAGAAATCAAAGTAATGCATATTCTGTGCTATATAGATTTTTAAAAACTGGTTCTGTGTGCACAAATTTTGATGTTGTGTTGATGACGAGGACATAACGTCATTTCCACATCGTGTAGCATGCTGTGTAGTGTTGGTCTTGCTCACATCATGTAACCATGTACAGAGAAGCCCACTGGGGGCTGTACTCCTTCAAGATGGTATAGGCTGGAAACCAACAGATCCAACTGTTCTGCTGCTTTTTCTTAGTTTTACTTCTTTGCTGGTCAGTTTCTTTGAACAAGTCATTTTGAAGTCGCATTTTGGTTATGAGGCAAACGCTTGCATTTGAAGAGGTGAATGAAGAGGTAAACATCATCCACAAAAAACCTGCAATGAGTCACTATACAAAAATCTTACTGATGCTTATTGTGAACACTACATCCCTAACACACAAAGCTGGAAAGTGGGTCTGCTTACATAGCTTTTAGGGTCAGCTGCTAAAATGCATTTCTGAAGAGAAAAACGTTTCTTGGGGGTGTGTACCATTTAAGTGCTGGACTGAAACAGAAACCTACTTGGATTGAAAGGGAAAACCTTGACAGCAAACTTCTGGGGTTTTTTAATGATTGTTTTTTTTTCTTCCTTTTTTGTTAGAATTTCCTTTCAAAGTTTCCATGTTTGTTCAGCCACTCTGATTTCTGAGAATGAAATAATCCAGTGATTGGTTTGAAGTTGATGTAGAGTGGACTGTTTTGCTGCGAGTAGCCTGTAGGCTTTCCCAGTGTGTGACTCCATGACTGCACTCCCATCTCTCCTCACTTTCCCAGTGTGTGACTCCATGACTGCACTCCCATCTCTCCTCACTTTCCCAGTGTGTGACTCCATGACTGCACTCCCATCTCTCCTCACTTTCCCAGTGTGTGACTCCATGACTGCACTCCCATCTCTCCTCAGTCTTTTCCAGTCAGTGGCAGAAGTGTATCTATCAGAAGTTTTTCGCTGCAGCACCATGTGAATGTGTACATGATGCATGCAAAATATTATAAAAACTAATGCAACGATATTTGTAGTTCAAGCAGATCCCTCAGCAAGATCACCTGGTTGTTTGAGAGGTTATGCTTACACTAGTTACAGTGACCACACTTGGTCCTGGCACTATTAAAAGCCTGTATTTTTGGTGGTTGTTTTGGGATTCTAGGAAGCTGTTGGGTAAGATGCTCAATGTTCACCACCTCCTACATATCACTTCTGGCAACTGTTGCATGTGTTCTGCTCGAAGAAATTGAAGGGAGTTATTTATGCATTTCCACATTTGTCTGAAAGTTTAGTGTTGGCACTTTGTGAAGACTTTCAAAGCAAGCTCCATCAAACTTTGCATGATAATGACCCCCAGCTGAACGTTTCCTGTTTGCTCTTACTGGTTTTCATTTCCAAAGTCATATGGCTGATACCCTCGTTTGCACACCACCCTAAAACATCCAGCAAAGGTTTTCTTAAGAGGGGCTCATTTTGTGTGGATGAAGGGAGAGGTTTCAGAAAATGCTGTCTTAAGAGAGAGGTGGTCCCTCATCATGGGTCCTGCTATTATAGTATACACCATTGTGTTTTTCTCATCCGATCAAGAATCCACTGTGCATTTGCTACTGTTCCTGTAGTGCTGGTCACCTCCAGCTCTGTGGCACCGCAGTACCTGTAGACGATGACCGCCCTGATATGGCCATCAGTGTTGACCAGGCTTTAAAAAAACAGTCGTCTATCTAGAGACTGGTCAGAGTGGTCACAATTCAGTCCCTCAAGATGATGTCAGTCAACAGACCAGATTCAGACAGTTATTTAAAGGGAAGACCCACTAAGCAGTGAGCTTGTGATAATAAAAATATATAATTTGTGTGTTCAACTCCTTTTGATGAAAGGCAATGTGTTTTTTGTTAGTTTTTTTTTCTCTTTTTTTTTTAAATTTCTTTTCTTCTCTTTTTTTGCCCAACATGGAGTCAGACTGCAGCAGCACGGGAAACATAGGTTTTGCAATGGTGTGCTTTGTCACTGGGGTGTCTTGGGGTGGGGTGTATTTTTCTTTTTTCAATTTTATTTGTTGTGTGTTATTTCTAAGGTTGGTAGTGGTAGAAATGTGTGCCAGACTGCATAATAATTGATGCCTGATGTGGAATTCATTGCAAGGCATCATGATCGACTACTGCACCAGAATTGTAATCAGTCCTCTCACAGACCAGGAAGAAAATGATGCTACTACTCACACAGTAGTACCTGTTGATTGCTTTTGCCTCGTGAACAGATCTTGAGATGGTGTTTGCAGACAAAAAGAAATTCATCTGACAGACCTAGCGGACTCTTCCCCACCCAGCACTGTGAGTGAGCCTCTCTCCTCGCTCAGACCTAGCGGACTCTTCCCCACCCAGCACTGTGAGTGAGTCTCTCTCCTCGCTCAGACCTAGCGGACTCTTCCCCACCCAGCACTGTGAGTGAGTCTCTCTCCTCGCTCAGACCTAGCGGACTCTTCCCCACCCAGCACTGTGAGTGAGCCTCTCTCCTCACTCAGTGCTGATGTAGAACTGTCCTGCGAGAACAAGACCCTTTTCAGGTTTGATGTCCTGGTCAGTCATTCACCACCTCCACCATCCAGTTTCGACCAAAACACTTCCTCTGACAGCTGTGGTGTAACTGAGTCACTACTCCAAGCTACACTTGTCTTTAAACACCCAGTGTGGTGCGAGTCTCCCAGTCTTGGAAAATGACCCAATCACTGTGAATTGCCTAGAAATATTTCTAGGATTTTTACATTTAATTTGAAATGATGGGTGTGTATGTGTGGTTGTGTGCAACAGAACCCCCCACCCCACCCCCCCTCCTCCACTTTTGTTGCTCTTACAGTCTTAGATTTTGCATTGTGCGAACATTATGTTCCTTTGTTATGTGTACAACTATGCTCTTCGTACATTTGATTGTCTTCTCTCAGACCACCCTCCATCCAGTGAAAGTTGTTGATAGGGTTTTTATTGTGTTCCATGTTCTGTGCCGTGTCTGTACCTGACCTGTAGAAATAAACAACTGCTACATTGACACTTTTTGTCTCCTTTCGCTTGAGGGGGCATGCGGATGTGAGGGTGTGACTGCGCTTGGGGTATGTGACCTCATTTCCACACATCAGACATGCCTTTACACTCAGTGTGTGTGTGTACCTGCATGTGCCAGTGAGCGTGTGGGATGTGACCTCATTTACACATGTGCCTTTTCACTCGTGTTTTGTTTGTGTGTGCCAGTGAGCATGTGGGATGTGACCATTTATACATGTACCTTTTTGTTTTGTTTGTGTGTGCCAGTGAGTGTGCAGGATGTGACCTCATGTACATGCCTTGTTGGTTAATCATTCATGTGCCTATGTGTGTGCACAATAGCAGATGTTGAGCAATTCCCCAACTGAAAAAGGAAAGTGAGTGATGCTAATGGACAATGAGTGAAAAAAAGGAAGTGAAGATGGCCCTGAAATGATGTTGATGGCTAATCCTAATGACTGAAAAAAGGAAGTGAAGATGGCCCTCAAATGATGCTGACGGCTAATCCTATTCCTAATGACTGAAAAAAGGAAGTGAAGATGGCCCTCAAATGATGTTGACGGCTAATCCTAATGACTGAAAACAGGAAGTGAAGATGGCCCTCAAATGATATTGATGGACAATCATTAACCAGTACTGGCCTGCGCACCCTCTGACCTAACTGCTGGTGGCCCATAGTGGGTGCCTAGGTTTTACAAACACAAAAGAAGTTCATTATTCATAATAAATGCATAAAATTAAAAACTGGCCTTTTGGGTCACTCAGATTCCACTCAGAAATGGGACCATTTCAACATATGGAAGGTAAAAGCATACAAATAAAATGAAGTAAAACATTGCTTCTGAGGTAGATTAGGTGCACAGTCATTATTCATGTTCCTACCCTCTGTCACCTCTCCATTCACAGCCAAAACAACGCGCGCACACACCCACAAATGATATATACATCATCTCTACATATCATATATGTGATCCTGCATTGTGGGTTACTGACACTGTAAACCACCACCTGTCTAGCTTTAAGGTGGGGTTTTTTTTTTTTTTTTTTTTTTTGGGGGGGGGGGGGAGGGAATAGCAAAATGAATCCAGGAAAGAACTAGTTTGGTTATTGGGTTTTAATGTCCCATCTGCCCCACAGGGTCTCCTCAGGATATGAGAGAAAACAGAAAAGAAGTAGTCAGCTGCACAGTCACCTCAGAAAGGTCAAAGTCTGTTGTAAGCAAATGCACATTAAAAATTCTCATAAGTAAACCCTTCAAGTCAAATCCACTAAATCAGTCTATATAGAATAATAAAACATACAAACACAAAGTCGCAAAGTTCAGGTCATCACATCAGTAGTGCCTCCATCAAAAGCATTTGCTGATATCATCAACAACTCTGAAGTATGGATACCAGATCAAAATCCTTGCCTAGTTTTGTGAATGTGTGAAATGAATACAAAAACAGCTTTGGTGGCCTCTTCAAGGCTGCTGACTTGGTGCACTACAGACACTATGTACGTCTCTGAGCAGACCAAATATACTATGTAGTGTCTCTAAACAGACCAAATATACTATGTAGTCCCTCAAAGTGGACCACATACACTTAAGTAGTGTCCCTAAGCAGACCAGATACTATGTAGTGTCTCTAAGTGGACCAAAGATAATATGTAGTGTCTCTAAGCGGACCACAGATACTATGTAGTGTCTAAGTGGACCAAAGATACTATGCAGTGTCTCTAAGCAGACCCCATATACTATGTAGTGTCTCTCGGCAGACCAAAGACATGACTGTGGTGTCTCGACAGACTAAAGATGCTATGTAGCCTAAGCAGACCAAAGACATTATGACTGTGGTGTCTCGACAGACTAAAGATGCTATGTAGCCTCACTAAGCAGACCAAAGACATTATGTAGTGTCTCGACAGACTAAAGATGCTATGTAGCCTCTCTAAGCAGACCAATGACATTATGTAGTGTCTCGACAGACTAAAGATGCCATGTAGCCCCCCTAAACAGACCAAAGACACTATGCAGTGTCTCTTAAGTGGACCACAGATACTATGTACATGGTAGTGTCTGAGCGGACCAAAGCGCGATGACTAGCTGTCCTCAGCGGGCCAAACCACGCCTTTCAGATCCAGCACTTTGTCCGGCAGTTTGCCTGCTACGAGTTACCAGCGAAGAACTCCCACAGCCGGGAAGGGGGGGGGGGGGGGGAGGGGGTGCTTACCCCCATGCCCTGCGTTCCGCCAACACTCGGCGTGACGGTGTTGAACGTGCAGCCCCGTGTGGCCGGGCCGGGAAGGAGGCCCCCACTTCAAGCGGGGCCTAATCGCCCGCTCGGCTCCATCGCCCGCTCACCTTGTTCACAATCGGCCCCAGATAGGCCGGCGCTCGAGTGTTTGTCGACCTATCTTCACATCGCTCGGTTCCTGCACTCCTCTCCGTGGGAGCAAACAGCCCGGCTTGTCTCCCGTGTTGATCGTTGGTACCGTGGACTTTTGTTTTTAATGCCGTTCAAGTGAGGGCTGTTTCCGTGTAGCCAGCGCGGGCCATCGGATCCCGGCACACATCGGTCACTGACGGTGTCGTTCTCTCGCGGTTGGCGGCTTGGGCAGCGAGTAGTCAGCAGTATTAGCCTGATCAGACACTGCCAGCACTGACTAGCGTGCTGGGTCTATGAACATGTGTGAATTAATGACTGAGGTGACGGGTAACTATTGGGGGATCTCTCTCTCTCTCTCTCTCTCTCTCTCACACACACACACACACACACACACACACACACACACACACACACACACACATACACACACATACACGTATGGGGGGATACGTGCACAAGTCTTGAAATAATACTGACAGGGAAATAATACTGGTCCCGCCCCCATCTGCTCATTTTGAACACTTACCAGCCGTACACTCTAGGCGGAGGGCGGGAGGCGGGGCCAGAAAAGAAAACTTCTCCAACTTGGATAAGCTTTACGGCCACAGAGTCGCCATGGCCACAAAAGTCAGTAAAGGTAACAAGTACAATCAAACTGTTTGTTCTAGACGATGTTGCCATTTTCCACGATAAGTTGTTCATCAGTCACTGTCCATGCCGTGAGCGGAATGACCCCCACCCACCGCAACCCCCACCGCCCCTCCCAAACCGCCTTGTATAGGTGTGTAAATTCCGTGGCGGTGAATCATGTGGCTGATAAAGTTGGCGATTATCTGCCCTACACTTTGCACGCAGCCATTTGTTGCCCTCTGCGGGCGCCAGAGCGATAATGACGAACTGCCTGCCCTGGCGGCCTGTCACCGAGCAGGGGTCTTCAGAAGCCTCTCAACACCTCGGGAATGTCTCCGCTCTGACATAATCTTGCCGAGCGGTTCACGTCGTCTCAGCGTTTGCCTCCCTTTCCCAGACTACCCTGCGTCGTCTCTCCAGCCCGCGTTCCGCGCTGTTTGAAGATGTACGAGAACTTACAACTAGTCACAATCGAGGCGAGGTTTCCACAATGTATGGCTGGCCGTTGCGGGTCAATATTGACCTTTCCAATGATTGTTTGTGTTGTGATAGGCCAGGGCCCGACACCGGCTTGTCAGGCCAGCCTCACCCGGTGCTATGTTTGCTCACCTCCGTCCCTAAGACCCCCCTGACAAAACTATCTCCCGGAATTGACATTATTAATCGCTGCGACGAGATTTACCTCTAGACCCTCGCGCACGGCGGTAATGCGATAAAGCCAGGGTCACGTGATCAGCCCTCTCGTGGGAGATGAGTCGTAGTTGAGTCAATATGAACAGTGATAATAGAGGCCCTCGCTTCAGATTAGCTGCGCTTCGATAACGGCACCTTTTGTTCAAGTGCTCGGTAAACTGGAAGGCCATTGAGGGGAAGAAGGGGCGCCCAAACAATGACATTCGTGGGACTTATCAGAGTGGTGATGAGCAAGTTCACCCCGCGATAGACACGTGTCGTAGTACTGCTCGCCGCGGCGTTGCAATACTCATACAAGACTGACACACCAAATGCTGCATTGCAAACAACCTCAGGGTTCAGTTCGGTTCAGTTCAGGTGGTATCTACGCGCTCGGGTAAGGCCATAAGTATGTGTTTCGAGCTATGGACCCAAGTCCATGTTTCATGCCGTCTCTGTCACGTTGCCCCATTGCTGCAGATGACACAGTTTTAGTGCTTGTCTGGTTGACGACTCGCCCTGATAACCGCCATGGTTGACTGGGCATTCATTTGCAGTTTCCCGATTGACGCGGATAGCCTTTCAAGGAAGATCGTCGATCGCTTCCTCTTCCCACGCCTCCCTCCTCTAGGCTGTCGATGATGATGATGAAGTAGAGCTCCATGTTCTCGGATGTCGGTTGACATATTCGGGACAAACTGTGACCAATGCCGAAGTACAGTTCAGTGTTGCTTTACGTCCACAGAAACCATAAGGCTCATCAGGACGGAAAGCCCAGGACGGCCACCTCGACTTTCACACAGCTCCTGAACTCTGCTGTCGATGGTGTGATGTCCTCAGCTTTGTACCCGCAGTCCTCAACACTTAGGTCTTCCGAGAGGCAAGCCGCTTGCAATGTTTGCTTTTCCCGCCAGTTTCTCTGCTCAGAGTCGATTCCTTTGAATCCAGCATGTCCAGGACTGTATGAAGGTGGGTGTCGATCACTGAGACATGCCACAGTGCCAGCCCACGTTTTTGTTTTGTTCTTGTTTTTAAAGTTGCGAGTAATTATGTCAGGTCAGGTGAGGGAAAAGAGGTCTAAACGGACGGCATTCATGTCTATGCGCAACATATTTGTTATGCGGTGTGTGTGTGTGTGTGTGTGTGTGTGTGTGTGTGTGTGTGTGTGTGTGTGTGTGTGTGTGTGTGTGTGTGTGTGTGTGTGTGAGAGAGAGAGAGAGAGAGCGAGAGAGAGAGAGTGTGTGTGTGTGTGTATGTGCGTGCGTGTGTGTGCGTACGTGCGTGCGTGTATATGTGTGTGCATGAGTATGTGTATTCATGCGTGTGTGCGTGCGTGTCTCCTTCCAGTAATATCCAGGATCAATGTCTGATCATTACTGATATTTATGGTGTGCAAGAAAAAGGGGTGTGGCTGGAAAACAACAACAACAAACACGTGTGTGTGTGTGTGTGTGTGTGTGTGTGTGTGTGTGTGTGTGTGTGTGTGTGTGTGTGTGCGTGTGTGTGTGTGTGTGTGTACGTGCGTACGTGTGCATGCGTGCGTGCGTGCGTCTTTGTGTTTACATTCGAGTCAGACAGGTATCTTTAATGAACAGAACGCTTGTAGATAACAGTTTTACGTTACGAGCCAGACATGTATCGTTAACGAACAGAACGCGTGTATATAATAGTTTCACGTTACGGGGGTACCCTGGAGATCAGGATCACCCACGCTGCTAGGAACCACCCGAGCTACCACGCCACATGCAACACGCCACACTGATAACACGAGCCCACCCCCACCCCCATCCCCTACGGTCTCCACTTCAGTAGTGGGCTTGGCCAACACTGAAGGTGTACCATGCACAAGATTGACACCAAAGAGGTTGGGCCTAAATACGCCTATATTCCAGGGCGGCATTCTGCAATAAAGCATTATAAACTTACACCGTCTGAAGTTTCGTAACGTAACGTAAAACTGTTATCTACAAGCGTTCTGTTCATTAAAGATACCTGTCTGACTCGAATGTAAACACAAAGACGCACGCATGCAAAGCCCTAACATGATTATTCATGAGTGATGACTGCTCTCCGGAGTCTGTAAGAGGAAGTGTTCATTGTGAACCAGTCAGTGAGTGAAATATCCCACTGCCTAGGACAACAAAGTGAAACGTTTAATGGGAAGCCCAGACTCGTCTGAGTCCATGTTCGACATCCACCTTCAAAACCTCACGTGCATGTACTGCCCTGGACATGCTGGAGTGAAGGGATATGGCTGGCGGGAAAAACAAGCATCACAAGTATCTTGCGCCTCGGAAGATCTGGAGTGTTGAGGAGATCGAGACACTACTTGCGGGCACAAAGGCAAGGACATCACACCATCGATCGCGCTAGTCGTGTCTGTCTTCACTCTCTCCCCGCGCTGGTCGTGTCTGTCCTGTTCCCCCCTGTGCTGGGCGTGCATGCGCGCACCCTGTGTGTGTGTGTGTGTGTGTGTGTGTGTGTGTGTGTGTGTGTGTGTGTGTGTGTACGTGAGCAAAGGACCCTTGGCTGACAATCATAAGCACGCTTTACAAATAAATCAGTCCTGGTTTATCGTGTACGGCGTCAGTCTAGCAGGAAGTGATTAGTACGACCACGCTGAAAAGTGACGCACTTCCGTCAGATGCCGTCTCTTTCACTTCCGCTGCATTATCTCCCCTCGCCCTCCGTGGCGGTGAAGCCAGCGTGGAGGTGGCAGTGTGGGAGACGATAGCCGGACTCGCACCTCTCTGTTTGAGCAGCGTGACCCTAGCACACTCCGAGCATCGCTTTCCGGCACCTTCCTCCAAACTCTGCCAGATTTAGTTATGCCACTGAACGGGCACTCTTTATCTTCGCGCAGCTGTCCACCGACGCGGTCAGCGCCCTCCGAAAGGTTCGGGTACTAATAAGACTGGAAACATCCTACCGCCCAAGCACGCACGTAAACATGAGGCGCATCCTCCCCGGGTAAAAAAAAAAAGAGTTCCGTCTCGATTCAAACGATCATTTGGTTTTATTTGAGCTAGCGTAAGCAACATGGTCACTTATAAAACAAACGTCTGATATAATTTGAGCTGTTTGTAACAAACGTATTACTGTTTGAGCACCAACAAAAAAACTGCTCGTTAGCTGACAGTTTTCTGGGACCTATGGCGTAACTAAATACGGCAGTGGTTGAAGGAAGGATGTCGTAAACCAGTGCTTGGAGTTTGGCTCCGTAGTGTCGTGTCTCCCGGAGGTTCAGCAGAGATCCCTACACCATCCCTAGTGACGCGGCACTGTCGTACCGGACCGGGTTCCCGGCTTCCAGACCTCGCCAGCAAACCCACCATTAGTACAACGGCAGGACTACAGCCATCCCACCGCGCCCGACACAGGCGCAGGATTATGCTAAACGCGAACGTCATCGAGAGACGGGTTTGTTAGTGTGCCTGTTGGTTTCGTTTTTGTTTTTCTCGCTTAAGACGACCTGTTCGTTTCTGACGAACTCTTTACTGTTTTAGCTTACTGTCCACACAGTGCATCAGTTGACTGACTGACAGCCGCAGGGCGCGTTACAGAACGTTCTCTACAGTGGCTGCAGTCAGCTGCGCCACACACACACACACACACACACACACACACACACACACACACACACACACACACACACACGCGCGCGCACGCATGCACGCACGCACACACACACGCACGCACTCGCGCACGAACACACACACGCACGCACGCACGCACGCACATACACACACACACACACACACACACACACACACACACACACACACACACACACACACACACACAGGTAAGGAAGTCCCGCAACTTTTATATCGTTACATCGGATGGCAGCTTTCGCTATCATTTCCGCATCTGGACACAGGGTGTACACACAGTCGGGTCTTTTGTTGTTGTTGCGTGTGTGTGTGTGTGTTTTTTGGGGGGTGGGGGTGGGGGGTGGCGGAGATGCGATCTGACATTTTCATTTTGTGATTCAGCCAACAGAAGAAGAAAAAAAACAAAAAACAAATTTCAACTCCCTCGCGCTGTTTTTGCCGCAGTCTTTGTGACGCCGTGGGTGAACCCCCCGCTTACCGAGTTGCTGCCACTCCAGGTCTGGCGGCTGTGGAGCGCGACGTTCCGCGGCCCAGCCGACAGCCAAACGGAAAGGAAGGCCGACACAATGCATCACGTGTTAACAGCTGATGACAAATGCTGTTCTCCTTCACAAAAGTATAGTCTTTCGGCGGGGGAAACAGTTCCAAGTAACGCTTTCGTCGAATGTTAGTTACTGGATATTAACGTCCCGTCCGCTGGCCAGGGTCACCCCAGGACCAATCAGACATTTGTAGTTCTACACCTCAGGACCAATCAGACATTTGTAGTTCTACACCTCAGGACCAATCAGACATTTGTAGTTCTACACCTCAGGACCAATCTGACATTTGTAGTTCTACACCAAAGACCAATCAGACATTTGTAGTTCTACACCAAAGACCAATCAGACATTTGTAGTTCTACATCTCAGAACCAATCAGACTTTTGCAGTTCTACACCAAGGACCAGTCAGACATTTGTAGTTCTACACCTCAGGACCAATCAGACATTTGTAGTTCTACACCAAATACCAATCAGACATTTGTAGTTCTACACCTCAGGACCAATCAGACATTTGTAGTTCTACACCAAAGACCAATCAGACATTTGTAGTTCTACACCTCAGGACCAATCAGACATTTGTAGTTCTACACCTCAGGACCAATCAGACATTTGTAGTTCTACACCAAAGACCAATCAGACATTTGTAGTTCTACACCAAGGACCAATCAGACATTTGTAGTTCTACACCAAGGACCAATCAGACATTTGTAGTTTCTACACCTCAGGACCAATCAGACATTTGTAGCTCGCAGCTCTGGACACATCACAGTCAACAGCAAACACAACCCAGCCAAAGACGGTCAATATCAAAATAGCCACATTTCGGTTAATACCCACTGAACTATCCTATTTTCCACGCACGTAGTTGAAAATGACATACACTGTACAGATTCAACTGAGGCGAGAAAAGTCCAAAAATCACAAGCGCATGTCGGATTCAATGTTGCGATATACAACCTCATATGTTTTGGAGCATATTGTTATTGCTACAACAGCACTTAACATGGAAATTTGCTGTCCCTTGTCAAGACGAGCAGACTGACCTATTTATTATTATTGATCGCTTTTATATAGCGCTATTCTCCGCTCTCGTGCAGACTCACTGCGCTTGCATGTGATTCTACATGAGTGAATAGCTTTTTAGAGCGCGTTTTTGAATAGCCACCGAAGTGGTGTACTTACAGCGCTGGCATGGCTGGTGCCACATGAAACTGCTGCCATCTCGGCGCGTTCTGTGTACACCATACAACCATGCACCATGTCACTTCATGCAAAGCCACATACGTAAGGTGTATGCGTGTTTAGCTGTAACCTGCCACCTGCACTTTTGGCAGAATGACCGGGGTCTTTTACGTGCTACTGCGGTAACACGGGGGTGGAACGGATACCGAAATAATGAACCTATTTCATTCCGCGGGCCAACAAGGAAAATTCTCTTCGCAGCAACACAGCTAAAAACCAGGGAGAGTGAGTTAGTTCCCGGATTTTGAGCACGTAGGTAACTCACCGCAGGACTAATCACACATTCAAAATTGTATTACGCTGGTTCTAAACACGTAATTAAATCACAAGTGTGTCAAATTTACTGCTGCAGTGTTAAAAACCAACACCCATCGATCAATCAACGCATAGTAATGCATGTTTTAGTATCTGTTTATATTTCGTAGATATTCACCACGGAAGCCTGCTTAAAACCGCTTGTGACTATGAGCAGGGCCAGTGACCTATTTTATTCCGCGGGCTCAGACTAGTTTGGGCTAACGCAATTAAAGGAGGGAGAGGAGTTGGAAAAAATAAAGGTGAACGGACCGGGAAGGCAGAAACTAGAACAAGGAAGAAATTCCTGGCAGTGAGCGGAACATGCATGGCTATATTCTGACCTATTCTATGCTGAAAGGGAGAACATTTGTCAGCTCTGAGTTCTCACCAGAGGGGACCTTGATTCTGCGTTGCACAGCGGATATTAGGGGGAGGTTTTGGAGAGAAAAAATGAAGTTAAATGGACCGCGAAGACAGAAACTAAAATATAAGGAAGAAATTCCTACCGAAAGTTAAATGGATCGGGAAGATAGAAACTAATATATAAGGAAGAAATTCCTGCCAGAAGTTAAATGGACCGGGAAGACAGAAACTAAAATATAAGTAAGAAATTCCTGCCAGAAGTTAAATGGACGGGAAGACAGAAACTAAAATATAAGAAAGAAATTCCTGCCAGAAGTTAAATGGACCGGGAAGACAGAAACTAAAAATATAAGAAAGAAATTCCTGCCAGAAGTTAAATGGACCGGGAAGACAGAAACTAAAATATAAGTAAGAAATTCCTGCAGAGGGGCAAAGCATGGTGACTTTGTTCGTCCTACTCCAGGCTTTAAAGGGAGAACCTTTGACTTCTCAGCGTCCTGACCAGAGGAGACCTTAATTTAGTCTTCAATGCCCCACTGCAGGTGAGTGTGTCATAAGCTGCCTCGTGTTTTTCTTGTTAAGATGCTCTTTTTTTCGTTTTCGTTTTTTCTTGTTCTTTTTTGTTTTGTTTTGTATAGCATTACTAAAACCGAACAGTACAGTAAATGTGTTGTAAAGTACGTAAGCACGGGGACGCATACGGGAATCCCTGTAATACCTTCTACAGAGAAGTGTAAAGGTGTGAACCGCACACCGATGAGACTGCGGGCAAGCGTCGCCATCGTTGTGCCGATGGCACGAACCTATGCATGGTGCTGACCAAACATATCGGCAAGAATAGATCGGTATGGCCAAAAGGAATTGGAATGATTATTTGACCAGCTCAAGAACTCTCCCTGTGCAACTCCAGCCGGACCTTCCTGAAGCGATCCGACACAATTACAATCCGGACTACTCTCTCAACAACGCTTGTGGATTGCCCGGGTCGGAAGTGCTGTGGGCAAGCAAGCGGACGGTCTAGTGTAACCAGCCAAACATGGCTGGCTTGGAGCAGCGCGCCGTGCTCCTTGTTTGAAGGGTCAACACGGAAAATCGGAGCAGCATTTTCTGTCAACGGTGAAATCGGATAGCCAGTTGTTGTGTGGATGAGAAAGTGCCCGTGTTTGCTTGCCGAAGGTCTCAAGAACTGCCGGGCGCCAAGTCGCGTTGTTAGGGCTTGCTTGAATTAGCTCTCTCTCTCTGTCTGTCTCTCTGTCTCTGTCTCTCTCCCCCCCGCCCCCTCCACCTCTCTCTTCCCCCCCCCCCAGCTCTGTCTCTCTCCCCTCCCCTCTCTCTCCCTCTCTCTCTCCCTTCCCCCCGTCTCCCTCTCCTTTTCCACCCCCTTTTTTTTTTCTTCCCGTCCATTTGTCCTTTTGTTCTTTGTTAAATGTTCTTCATTTGTTTGTACCTGTTCTTGCTGCAGTTTAGGCTTCTTCGTTTCCGTTGGTATTTCTAGCCTCCAAATATGGTACTCTCCAGCCTCAGACGTAATTTGATTTTCTTCTACACAACTGTTAGGTTTCACAGGATTTGTAGGTGGCATGAAACAATGGTTTCGCTGGACTTGTGGGTGACATGAAACAATGGTTTCGCTGGACTTGTGGGTGACATGAAACAATGGTTTCACTGGACTTGTAGGTGGCATGAAACAATGGTTTCACTGGACTTGTGGGTGACATGAAACAATGGTTTCACTGGACTTGTAGGTGGCATGAAACAATGGTTTCACTGGACTTGTGGGTGACATGAAACAATGATTTCACTGGACTTGTAGGTGGCATGAACAAAGGCCCTCGTCTCCTCTTGAATTGACGAGGAGCCACACGACGCTGCATCGTTGGAAACGCAAGCAAACAAGCAAGCAAGCGTTTGTCCCTCTGGCGGCGTCATGTGCAAATGGAATTCCGTCACATCTTACTCGGACAAGCGCACCGCTGAAGAACTGTGTCATACACTTCCACGTCCCTGTAC
>OY757550.1:21190611-21235611 GCA_963584105.1 Alviniconcha strummeri | reverse complement strand
AACGCATTTCACATATACAAATGACCCCCCCCCCCCCCCCCCCCACCACCACCACCCGTCCTCCAAAGTTCAGTTCACCACCTCCAATCTCCATTTCCTGTCCCATTCAACTTTGTTGTTTTGTTTTTGTGGCGCTGCCTTCGTGATTCTGCCGCCTGACAAGGGATTTTATCTGACACGTAAGCTTTCTTCGTGATCCTGCAGCAGGTCAGTTGTTGTGTTTGTTCAGTTGGTTGGTTGATTGGTTGTTAGCATTCCTCAGCTAGAACCTTGAGGCTGACTCAGTGTCGGAGGAGAAGTTAGCGTGTGGCCTCAGTAAGTAGTTGGCGGTTTACACCAGTGTGTCCACAGAAAAGAGGACAAAGAAGAGAGAGGGAGAGGGAGGGAGAGAGAGGGAGGGAGGGAGGGAGAGAGAGAGGGAGGGAGGGAGAGAGAGAGAGGGAGAGAGAGGGGGGAGGGAGACAGGGAGGGAGGGAGAGGGAGGGAGAGGGAGGGAGAGAGAGGGGGGAGAGAGAGAGGGGGGGAGCGAGGGAGAGAGGGAGGGAGAGAGAGGGGGGGAGGGAGGGAGGGAGGGAGAGAGAGAGGGAGGGAGAGAGAGAGGGAGAGAGAGGGAGGGAGGGAGAGAGGGGAGGGAGAGAGAGGGAGGGAGGGAGAGAGGGAGGGAGAGAGAGAGAGGGAGGGAGAGAGAGAGGGAGGGAGGGAGAGAGGAAGGGAGGGAGAGAGGGAGGGAGGGAGAGAGAGAGGGGGGAGAGAGAGTGGGGAGAGAGAGGGGGAGAGAGAGGGGGGAGGAGAGAGGGGGGAGAGAGGGAGGGAGAGAGAGAGAGAGGGGGGGGAGAGAGAGGTCAAGGGAGAGAGGGAGGGAGGGAGAGGGAGGGAGAGAGAGAGGGAGGGAGGGAGGGAGGGAGGGAGGAGGGAGAGAGAGAGGGAGGGAGAGAGAGAGGGAGAGAGAGGGAGGGAGGGAGAGAGGGAGGGAGAGAGAGAGGGAGGGAGGGAGAGAGGGAGGGAGAGAGAGAGAGGGAGGGAGAGAGAGAGGGAGGGAGGGAGAGAGGAAGGGAGGGAGAGAGGGAGGGAGGGAGAGAGAGAGGGGGGGGAGAGAGAGTGGGGAGAGAGAGGGGGAGAGAGAGGGGGGAGGGAGAGAGGGGGGAGAGAGGGAGGGAGAGAGAGAGAGAGGGGGGGGAGAGAGAGGTCAAGGGAGAGAGGGAGGGAGGGAGAGGGAGGGAGAGAGAGAGGGAGGGAGGGAGGGAGGGAGAAAGGGAGGGAGAGAGAGAGGGAGGGAGAGAGGGAGAGAGAGGGAGAGAGAGAGGGAGGGAGAGATGGAGGGAGAGAGGGAGGGAGAGATGGAGGGAGAGAGAGAGGAAGGAAGAGAGAGCGAGAGCGAGAGAGAGAGAGAGAGAGAGAGAGAGAGAGAGAGAGAGAGAGAGAGAGAGAGAGAGAGAGAGAGAGAGAGAGAGAGAGAGAGAGAGAGAGAGAGAGAGAGAACAGAAGTTGAATGAAGCGGGAAAAAAGAAAAGGCCAACATTCTGGCAGTAGGAAAAAAATGTAAGGCCTTATTCTGACCTACTTACCAGAACATAAGTCAAATATGTAGGTCAGAATATGGCCTTGCGTGTTTCGCCTGCTGCGTCAGAAAGTAACCATGCGTGTTTCTCCTATTGCCATTCACAGCCGAGGACATGAAGCCCCACATCATCATCATCTGCTGCCAGAGTGTAGATTATACAACCATTGTACAACCATTATACAACCATTGTACAACCATTATACAACCATTATACAACCATTGTACAACCATTGTACAACCATTATACAACCAGTACACAACCATTGTACAACCATTATACAACCATTGTACAACCATTATACAACCATTATACAACCATTGTACAACCATTATACAACCATTGTACAACCATTATACAACCATTATACAACCATTGTACAACCATTATACAGCCATTATACAACCATTATACAACCATTGTACAACCATTATACAACAATTGTACAACCATTATACAACCATTATACAGCCATTATACAACCATTATACAACCATTATACAACCATTCATAGCTCCGGATCCTCAGCAAAAGACACCTTTATTTCTGTGCTCGTGGTAACCCGACGCGAGGAAATGGTGTAGCCTAGCAAACTCCAAAGCATTCCTTTTCTGGAGCAGTCAAACCTCCCCCCCCCCCCCCCCTCCCACCCCTACCACTTCCGGGACCCACACCGCCTGAGGCATTATCCGTTGTCCCCTCTGACGCATATCAATGCGACAACACATTAAACAAAAACAAAAATCTATTACTGTTTCATTCCTCTCGGGTAAATATCAGGATGACTTTTTTTGTGGAAAGCCGGCAGCAAGAGAGCAGTGCTACCCTACTCACTCCGCCTGGACATACGGCTAGAAACATGATACACGTCTTTAGCTCCAAGCCAACCACGTTAATACCACCACGGGACACCAGTCGCCACGTCACAAAGGTCGCACCAGGGTCGTCACGTCACAGGTAGAAAAGGACGAAGAAGGAGGAGGAGGACATTATGGGGCGGGATGGCTCAGTGGGTAGAGTGTCGGACGGTAAAGTCAGGCGCAATACTGACGCAGGCTCGAGTCCTTGGCGCGCCGAAGGACTTTTCTCCCAGAGTCCGCTTGCAGTGCGGACTCTCTCACGGTGTTCGTACATTCTGATTCAGTGGCTGTTTTTGACACTTGACGAAGGACGTGTGAAAAGGTCAGAGGGAAAAGCTGCAACTGAATGACTTCAGACAGCAGAAAACAGAAGTAAGTAAGTTGGTGTTTTACGCCCAGTCAACCAGTGCGGTTGTATCAGGGCGATACAGAAAACAGAAGTAAGTAAGTAAGTAAGTAAGTAAGTAAGTAAGTAAGTAAGTAAGTGTTTTACGCCCAGTCAACAAATGCGGTTATATCAGGGCGACACAGAAAACTGATTTTTTCCTCTTTTCTTCCTTAGGTTTTCTCTAGGTTGACCAGTTTGTGGATTTCCTGGGTTAGGGTTTGGGGTTGGGTTAGTGACCGAATCCCGACCGAGGCTCCGTTTGTTCGTTTTTCTCAAGCTTTGTTACGTTCTTTTTCGATGGGTGAGAGATGCCGGAGTCTCGGGGTGTTTCGAGACTAAGTGGTTACCTCCTTTCGTGGGGTGGTTTGTATGCGTCAGCTGCCCAGTGGCTGTTGCCATAGTTTGAGTCATGTTTACGTTTATCCCGCCACGGGCCGTTTGCTCTTTTGTTCGTTGAGGGGCCATCGCCTTGTGTGTTAACTGTTAGCGAGATTAGATTTTTCTTCCTCTTTCTTTCCTCCTTTCTTGTTTATTTTCCGGTTAACATTTTGAGTTTTAATATCCAGTACCCTGGAGCTTGTGAACCTTTCCCCTTTGTACACTGTTGCACCCAAGAAAGTGATTTTTTTGCATTGATACTGTGTGGGTGAATTTGAGGAGGTGGTGAAAATTGTTGGCCGTGTGAAAGAAGTTCGTTATGCTTTCTTCAGTTGCGTTCTCCCATATCATGAATCCGTCGTCTCTGATCGGACGTGGGTTATTATTTTGTCTTTGTGCGGCGAGTTTTAGTTTTAAGTGTTCCAGTAGTTGGTGGAGACGTATGTCACATATTTCTGGTGACGGTATTGCTCCCATGGATGCCCCGATAGTTTGGTGGTATAGTTTGTCGCTGAACGAGAAGTAGTTGTTCGTGAGCAGTGTTTCCACTGGTTGGACTAAGTGGTGTTTTGGGGTATATATTTGGGACTGTATTATTCAGTCCCGGGCAAGATACCGCCTGTAGCAGCACGTCGATGACTGCTTGCTTTAGTTCATGAACTCCATATTTGTGTACATTGACGTGCAGTCATATGCCACTAGGGTGCAATTCGGGGATGCCTGGAGTGACTCGATCATTCGTATGAAATGCGAGGCAAGAAATGTTTACAAGCAACGGGACAGAGGCTGGATACACGTAATCCGTGTACACGATACAACCCACTTAACACTGACAACAACAGTGCGAGGCAACTGACGTTTACGAAGAAGACTGAGCGGTCTCGTTAAACATCGAGACTACCCCCCTCACTCGTACATCGTAAATGAACGATATATCTCGAGAAACAAAAGAGCAAGCCAAGAGAAAAAACGGTGAATGTCAAGAACCGGTAACTAGCCCAACCCCAAACCCTAACCCAGGGAGGCTACGAAATCGCTAATCTATTGAACTAGAACGAACAAACCTTTTTCATCTTTACATATGATGAAACAAACAAGGATAAATTGGGAAAATAAAATAAAACACTCAATAAAAGACAGGCTCCCTGATGAGGTCTAGCCTGTTGTGTGTTGTGAAAGCTAGAGTAAACACAACGAAAAAGACAGAAACGCCACGCACCTAACTAGGCTCGAGAAAGATGAAATAACAAGAGGGAAATAAACAAAGGCTCAACTACTGGCAATGGCATCGGATCTTCATCCTTGGAGATTCGAACTGGAAATTTGTCCAAGTCGGTTACCCTGTAGGGGTTACAGCCACACTGGGGCTCCAAACGCTCAGGCTCAACACATAACGTATCAAACGACGAGAAGAGTCAGTCACTGTTACAACAGACAAAAAATGGCCAGTTTTCACAGAGACAGAAGGACACCCCAGGGCGGGACTCGCGTCGTCACGTCATAAACTTCACACGATGTGAAAGAGACTACGGCAGCTAGACCGGGCACAAATGCCTTTGGGGACGACCTTCCATTCGGTGATCCACTTCAGCAAACAAGCCCCGGAACAAGTCTCCGATCTCCAGGACACCTGCAGGCTGTTTTGTTTTTCTCTCCCTCGGATCCGGGGCCTTGAGAAGCACGTCGTTGACTGCTTGCTTTAGTTCATTGAACTCCATATTTGTGCACATTGACGTGCAGTCGTGTGTCACTAGGGTGCAATTCGGGGGTGCCTGGAGTGACTCGATCATCCGTATGAAGTGCGGGGTGTCCCGTATGTATGTGTTTTGTCCTTTGACAACGGGGATAGTTCAGTGGTTAGAGCGCCGGACTCGTGATCGAAAGGTCGCGGGTTCGAATTCCTGCTGGAGCGGCGGGAGAATTTTCTTCTCCAGGATCAACTTTCTATGCTGACTCTTATTTCGGTATCCGTTCCACCCCCGTGTTACCGCAGTAGCACGTAAAAGATCCCGGTCATTCTGCCAATAGCGCAGGTAGCAGGTTACAGCTTAAACAGCAACGAGGGAACCAGTCAGTTCTTGTATTTTAACCCCTTAACTGCCCCAGCTCCTAAATTTCCCGGGCTAAAAAGTGCACACAGACACGCATGCAAACAGCATGTTTGATGGGCCGGTAACAAGTCTGCTGTCGGCACTGTGCGATTTGGTAGACGTCCTTTTACGTCCTCGTGCGAAGAAGTGGAAAAGCCTTAAAGGACAAGTCCAAAGTTAAGGGTGATTTTTGACACGATTTCCGTTAAAGCTCGCTGAGAACGATGATGTAGGTGAAACTGTGATCTGAGGGTTATAAATGCACGAAAAAAAGGCATTTTCTGTCGTACCGAAAGCGTCGCCATGACGCCCAAATCATGTGACCATATGCCTACTACGTCACTCTGGGGAGTCGCTGCAAAATGGCCAACTCGAGCTCCGAAGACGAAACTGATACTTTGCCCGAGAGACCCACAAGGATACAGCCGTATCAGTTTGAGCCTGTCAGGCAGGATTTTGAAAGAGTACCGGAACATCGTGTCAGCTTCGAAGCATACCCCATGCGGTATTCCATGGGGTTTGCGAAATCGCACTCACTGAAGTGCTCGCTACATAAATGGGTGTGATGCGGCGCAGCAAGAAAATCAGCTCGTTTGAACTGTATAAACTTAATCCACTTTCGCCTCACTGCGGGTCGATTGCGCGGGAGCTCGTGCATTGTTATACCTGGGGTCGTCTGCGAATTGTTACAGTTCGCGACAACACAGTAGGCCGGCATAGTTAACTTTTTTGTCGATCACACGCATACACAGTCTACTGAAGAATCTAAGATGGCAACCGCACTGACTCCCCAGACTGAAAATCGATTAAAAACCCAATTAAACATTTTTCTGTTTCATTAAATCTGAAACTAGTGACTCATTTGTCAGTCATTTCGATGGTCATTTTGCATACTCAAAAACCTTCGACTTTTACTTTAATGCTTTCAAACTTGGCACTTCTTTTGGTCGTTTTTGGAGTGACGGCGCGGCAAGCAAGGCAGTGAAAGGGTTAACGTCCCGTCAGACGCAGAGGGGCAATAGAATCCACCAATCCATCGGGAGATACACGCTGCACTGAGGCGGGACACGGCGACGTACAGCCCTTGTTGCTTGGTGCCCACGAGGCAAGGGACCATTGCATCATCACGGTTACAGAAAGACGGAGGAGACGTCAGGACACCCTTAGTAACTGTTTTGTGTACACACGAGGAACGTGACGAGTGTAGCACCAATGTTACACAAGGTTTGAGGTGACCTACAGCAACGGAACCACCTGTCGCCGTTTGAAGCACATCAGGCAAGTAACCAATCTATAACCAGTAAGTGACTACTGTATAATCAATAAGTAACTATTGTATAACCAACAAGTATCCATTATATAACCAATAAGTGACTATTGTATAGTCTACACAGTTACACAGTTATTCAGTCAGTTACGTGATGTTTATCAAACTCGGCAAAAAAAGAAAAAAAGAAAAAAAGGAAACGTTTTCGAGTCGATTAATCACAATGGTATACCGATCACAAAGTATACCGATCACAAAGTAGAGTAAAAAGTGCAAGTGATGATCCCACATGTGTTTTACGTGTTTTGATGACAAGTGATTTGTTGAACTGTAGTTGGCTGCGACTTTGTTCATAGGTCACTGGCTCAAGCTTGAACGGGCAGGCGTTAGACAGGTAGACGTTAGACAGGCAGGCGTTAGATAGGTAGACGTTAGACAGGCAGGTGTTAGACAGGTAGACCTTAGGCAGGTAGACGTTAGATCGGAAGCATTAGATAGTGCGTGCGTGCGTGCGTGCGTGCGTGCGTGCGTGCGTGCGTGCGTGCGTGCGTGCGTGCGTGCGTGCAAGCGTGCGTGCGTGCGTGTGTGTGTGTGTGTGTGTGTGTGTGTGTGTGTGTGTGTGTGTGTGTGTGTGTGTGTGTGTGTGTGTGCATCTGTTTTTAGGGACATCTTTTTCCTGACCGAGCTTTTGGGGTTATTATTACTCGTAAATGAAAAAAAGAAAGAGAAGGAGAAAAAATACTTTGTTGTTGTTGCTGTTTGTTTGATTTTAAAATTCTGATTCTGGAAACAAAATAAGAATTACGATTTCGCAGACCAGAAAGCCACTACTGACTGTTCATTATTCCACTGTCACGCTGTGCACTCCGGCTTCGCACAGAAAGCACCACGGCCACTGATCTGTCAAAGTGCAACAACAAAAGCCTCTGGACGCCAACACAACAATAATAATGATTTTTTTAAAGTCAAATAATAAAGCTAATCATCGTCATTTTCTTCTTCTCCACCTTCGTCTTCCGGCAAAGGTTTCCGAGGCGGTGGCTGTGTCGATATGTATCGCCTTTCGCTGGCACTGTCTTTCTGAATCAGCTTCAGACTGTCAGTCTGCGTTCAGTCTGCTCACTCAGCGGTGTCATCCACGTGCTTCCACCATCTTCACTGGAAGCCCGGAACGTCCAGCTCTTCTTTCACACAGCTTCTGAGCTCTGAAGTTCCACCATCTTCTCCTACTTTTAATATTGCTTTACGTCCACAGAGACCGTAAGGATTATTAGGGATGGAGAGCCCATGACGTCCACCTCGACTTTTGTACAGCTACTGAGCTGTCAGAAGATGCAGACTGCACCCTCCGCCCACCCACCTGCTATATACCCGTCAATTTCAGTTTGTCTGCAGGGTCCGTCCATACGGAGTGCTTGCGATGGGGACAACGCAGGTCCGACGTGAGGTCCGACTGATCGGCGATCTGTGCCCGTGCCCAGCCCCGTGCCCAGTGCAGGAGCAGTTCCAGCAGCTACAGACCGTGCTCACTGAACTGAGACTGCCGCCCACCCGTGACAGGCGGGACCAGCCACGCTCTGCTGACGACAATGACGTCACAATGGTTCTGCTGGCGGAGACAGAGGAAGCAGTCAGCATCTTCTTTGAAGGTAAAGATAGCATTAAGTTCAACACCCTTTGTTGTAGGCTAAAAACAAAACAAACAAAAAACAAAACAAAAAACTGAAACCTTAGTCTCGGCAGAGTGAACACCGCTTCTGTTAGGCTAAACTAAAACCAGAGTCTCCATAAATCTTATACCCTTCTTTGAGGAAAACCAACAACAAGAAAACGGCGAGTGCAGCTGAACACACACACACACACACACACACACACACACACACACACACACACACACACACACACACACACACACACACACACACACACACACACACACACACACTGATTCTTCAACTTCACCTTTTCTAAATTCAATCAAGCATAAATTTACATTTGCCAGAATACTCGACTATCAGACTCTTACCTGGAGATAATGACTCGTGTTTCGCTGTGACCTTCACGGATGACAGGGCATTAAATATTAGCTAAGTAACGTACTGACGGGTGACATTGTCATGTAGAGGACTGTATCGCTCACCATTCCAACACAAGAAAACAGCTCACACCACTGCTCTTCTCAATTTCTAACTCCTGGCAATGACGGTAATACGAGGACCCACCTTCCATCTTGGGGATTTGAATTTTCGCTATTTCTTCTTCACAGACAACTGCCCTTGTAATGTTGCAATGTCTTCGCCAGGACTTTTATTATTATTCATAGCTTTTATATAGCACTAGTCTCTGCTCTCGAGCAGACTCACTGCGCACATGTCGCATGTTATTCTGAATGAGTGACTGTATCCTTTTATAGCGCGTATTTTTAATATCCACCGAAGTGGTGTGCTGATAGCGCTCTTTGGTTCTTGCATGGCTGGTGCCACGTGAAACTGCTGCCGTCTCGGCGCAAGTTCTGGGCACACCATTCAACCATGCACCAGCTTACAGTGTCACTTCATTCCAAGCCACATAGGTAGTGTGTATGTGTGTTTAACTGTAACCTGCCACCTGCACTTTTGGCAGAATGACCGGGATCTTTTACGTGCTACTGCGGTAACACGGGGGTGGAACGGACACCGAAATAAGACGGTTAGCACAGAAAGTTGATCGGGAGAAGAAAATTCTCACGCCGCTCCTGCGGGGTTCGAACCCAGGACCTTTTGATCAAGAGCCCGACCCTCTAACCACTGAGCTATCCCCGCTCCCCTAAGCGATGGGTGGCTGAAAGCGGTTGGAGCTACTCAGAGATGACTCGGCAGTTCCCCGCGGTGGAGACCGTGGACGCAGAAATAAAGATCCCCGTTGCAGACGCCCCATATATGTCAAAGGTTCTCTGTTTAAATGATGATGATGACCAGGTAACTGTAAATGATCGTAATCGTGATGACCTGGTAACTGTCCCTAATGACGGTGACATGGTAACTGTCGCTAATGACGATGACCTGGTAACTGTCACTCATGACGATGACCTGGTAACTGTCGCTAATGACGATGATTTGGTAACTTACTGTCCCTAATGACGGTGACCTGGTAGCTGTCGCTAATGACGATGACTTGGTAACTAACTGTCCCCAATGACGATGACCAGGTAACTAACTGTCCCTAATGACGATGACTTGGTAAATAACTGTCCTTATTGACGATGACCACGTTACTAACTGTCCTTAATGACAATGACCAGGTAACTAACTTTCCTTAATGACAATGACCAGGTACCCAACTGTCCCTAATGACCGCGATGGCAGGGTAACTAGCTGTCCCTATCGACGATGACCAGGTAACTAGCTGTCCCTAATGACGATGACCAGGTAACTAGCTGTCCCAAACGACGATGACCAGGTAACTAGCTGTCCCTAATGACGATGACCAGGTAACTAACTGTCCCTAATGACGATGACCAGGTAACTAGCTGTCCCTAATGACGATGACCAGGTAACTAACTGTCCCTAATGACGATGACCAGGTAACTAGCTGTCCCTAACGACGATGACCAGGCAACTAGCTGTCCCTAATGACGATGACCAGGTAACTAACTGTCCCTAACGACGATGACCAGGTAACTAGCTGTCCCTAATGACGATGACCAGGTAACTAGCTGTCCCTAACGACGATGACCAGGTAACTAGCTGTCCCTAATGACGATGACCAGGTAACTAACTGTCCCTAATGACGATGACTTGGTAACTAGCTGTCCCTAATGACGATGACCAGGTAACTAACTGTCCCTAACGACGATGACCAGGTAACCGCCAGTGTCCGGACGGCGTGCTGCTGGCACTGACGTCCAGCTGGCTGACCCGCGGTCCCTCCCCGGACCGGCCCGGCCTGGACACGCTCTACCTGCACCAGGCCCTCACGGCGGACGCCGGCGGACAGACCTACCTGGACGTCTTCCGGCCGGCGCGGCGAGTGACCTACCTGGTCAACCACCTGCTGGGGGTCAGCACCGATGGCCGGCGGACGGAGGGGGAGGAGCTGGCCGCCTTCGGTCTGGACACCCCCACCAGTTCCTCCCTGCCGCTCAACTACCGGGCCGACGACAAGCTGCTGACCACCACCATGTGTGCAGGTGAGAACTCCAGGTAATCAGGTGAGAACTCCAAGTGTGCAGTTGAGAACTCCATGTGTGTAGGTGGGAACTCCAGGTGTGCAGTTGAGAACTCCAGGTGTGTAGTTGGGAACTCCAGGTGTGCAGGTGAGAACTCCAAATATGCAGACAAGTACTCCAGGTGTGCAGGTAGGTAATACAGGTGTGCAGGTAAGTACTCCTTGTGTTTTGGTAAGTACTCCAGGTGAGCAGGTAAGTATTACAGGTGTGCAGGCAAGTATAAATCTTCTTTTGCTGTACACGTGACGGGAGCAAACAAACAAAAACCCAGACTGACGACTCGTTCGTAAATCTCCAGGAGGTAATATATTAGATCGTGATGTATGGTGCTGCGGGTCTTGCACTGAAATAAATAAAATAAGAAAATAAAAACTCCCATTCCTCCCCATGCCGCCACTCCCACCTCCGTCCCCCATACCCACCCCAGACAATCAGTTCGGTTTTCCTCCGAATGCAGATTGAAGCGTTGGAATTAAGAAACATAAGTTCATCATCAAGCAAGCTATTACTAGCAGACACAGGTATTTTTGGCTGGCTAAAAACCTCGACTGCTTGCTCATAGTCTGTCATGACCAGAGACACGTCCCAATCCTACCCGACTCCCCCACGCACCAACCCACCCACCCCACATCCACGTGCAAATCGGCCGGCTGTGTTACAATGATAGTATTCTGGCTGGACAGAATACGGCACTGTGTCTCTGTCTCTCCGTGTTAACAGAGGCGGGGGTGAAGCACCCGGCCACCCTGGGTTTCTGGCTGGCTGGGGGGTACGACCATGAGTACCCTACACACCACCCGACCATCACCGTCGTCAGGCTGTCGTCACGTGACCAGGACGCTGATCGGGTACGGCGCCATGTCCAAGACTTCCTCGGCTCCAAAGCCATGGACAGAGTGGAAAAGGTAAGTCGTATCTAAGTCGGGAGCATATCTAAATGGAAAGAGTGGATAAGGTAAGTCGTTACAGGGAGTACAAGTACAGTGTATAAAGTGGAAAAGGTAAGTACATGTACAATGTATAGAGTGAGAAGGTTAAGTCGTTATAAGGAGTACATGTACAGTGTATAGAGTGGAAAAGGTAAGTCGTTATAAGGAGTACATGTACAGTGTATAGAGTGGAAAAGGTAAGTCGTTATAAGGAGTACATGTACAGTGTATAGAGTGGAAAAGGTAAGTCGTTATAAGGAGTACATGTACAGTGTATAGAGTGGAAAAGGTAAGTCGTTATGAGGAGTACATGTACAGTGTATAGAGTGGAAAAGGTAAGTCGTTATAAGGAGTACATGTACAGTGTATAGAGTGGAAAAGGTAAGTCGTTATAGGAAGGCAAAATTTAAATAGCAGAACCCTTGGCAGCAGGCGAAACATGCAAAGCCATAATGTCACCAGTCCAGTCAGACTGTCGAAATCTTTCCTAGGTTGTGGTCAAACCCTACGGTCCCACGTGGAACTCGTGCAAAGGCGTCACTTACCACGAAAGCACTGATGTCACCGAAATCGTTCATGCTGTCCTTGACCTCGTCTCCCTAACTGAACTCGGAAACGGAATCCTGGTGCAGTCGTACCACCCGACCTTTGACCCCGTAGTGCTGCCAGACGCGGGACGCCACGCCGTTAACGTGGAAGGTGAGCAAGCTGGGCAGTGGGTGATGTATCGCTGGGTGACAGGGTCACTATAGACTACTGGGCGGTGGGTGATGTATCGCTGGGTGACAGGGTCACTATAGACTACTGGGCGGTAGGTGATGTTTCGCTGGGTGACAGGATCACTATAGACTACTGGGCAGTAGGTGACAGGGTCACTATAGACTACTGGGCGGTGGGTGATGTATCGCTGGGTGACAGGGTCACTATAGACTACTGGGCAGTAGGTGATGTATCGCTGGATGACAGGGTCACCATTGACAACTGGGCAGTAATAGGATCACCATAGCCTACTGGGCAGTGGGTGATGTATCGCTGGGTGATAGGATCATCATAGACTACTGGGCAGTGGGTGATGTATCGCTGGGTGACAGAGTCACCATAGACTACTGGGCAGTATGGTGATATATCGCTGGGTGACAGGGTCACTATAGACTACTGGGTAGTGGGTGATGTATCGCTGTGTGACAGGACCATAGACTACTTGGCAGTATGGTGATGTATCGCTGTGTGAAAGGATCATCACAGACTACTGGGCAGTGGGTGATGTATCACCGTGTGACAGGATTATCATAGGCCATTGGGCGGTGGGTGATGTATCGCTGGGTGACATGGACATCATAGACTACTGGGCAGTGGGTGATGTATCGCTGGGTGACAGGGTCACCATAGGCTACTGGGCAGTATGGTGATATATCGCTGGATGACAGGATACTTATAGACTACTGGGCGTTATGGTGATGTATCGCTGGGTGACAGGGTCACCATAGACTACCGGGTAGCGGGTGATGTATCGCTGGGTGACAGGGTCACCATAGACTACTGGCAGTGGGTGATGTATCGCTGGGTGACAGGGTCACCATAGACTACTGGGCAGTATAGTAATGTATCGCTGGGTGACAGGGTCACCATAGACTACTGGGCAGTTGGTGATGTATCGCTGGATGACAGGATCACAGACTACTTGGCAGTATGGTGATGTATCACTGGGTGACAGGGTCACTATAGACTACTGGGCAGTGGGTGATGTATCGCTGGGTGACAGGGTCACCGAAGGCTACTGGGCAGTGGGTGATGTATCGTTGGGTGACAGGGTCACCATAGACTACTGGGCAGTATGGTGATGTATCGCTGGGTGACACTGTCACCATAGACTACTGGGCATAAACGAAAAATGTTAGTATCGGCCTCTTTCACTGGTTTTGTTCTCTGGTAATGTTTTGTCTAAATGTCATCGTTATATCCGTTTTCTCCTCTTCTCTCTTCTCCTTCTCTCTCCCCCCCCCCCCCCCCCCCCCCGGCTTCCCGCTTCTCTGACACAGGTATCCGTCTCGGTTTACGTGTCAGAGCCATCGTGGCCAGGACTCCACAGAATGGTGCTCGCGTAACTCAGGTAGGAACAGCCTTCCTCTCAGACTCACGTCACGCTCTCGCCGAACTCACTCACTCACTCATTCGCCTCACACCAGGCATGCCACATAAACAGAAAGATGTATTTACAAGTTAAGACGTGGATTATTATGCAGATTTACAACGGTTCTATTTATGATAATAATATAATAATTTTATACAATTACGACTGTGACACTAACGCACTCACACGAACGCACACGCTGCACCATAGGCGAACAGTCAATGTGAATGAACAGTGAATGCGGGGACAGTGTTGGTGAACAGTGAACCAGAATACGCTAGCCTCTAATGAAGGGATACAAAAACTGATACATTCAGTTTCTGATATTAAATACTCCCCAGAATAACTGGACTTTAACGTCCTGTCAACCGCACAGGGTCACCTCAGGACAACGCCGGCATAAAGACTCGGGTTTCACCTCGGGGCGATTCATAAAGACAGGTGTCTGTAGTCACGTTTTAACAGTGGCTGCACCACCACCTCTCTACTGAGTTTAAAGTAGGGCGAGGGAGAACTGTTTTCCTAATATCCGGTCGCCCGTGTAGGTCACATGAGGGTGAAAAAGGAAGTATGACAAACTTGCTGATAGAGTTGCAAGAGTAACTTTGCCGTGATCCTAAAGTTGACAGTGTTACAAAGGTCACAGGCCCTGAGCAAAACAATGTACAAAGGTCACTAGGCTCTGGGCCGAAAGCTGACTGTTACAAAGGTCATTAGGCCCTGAGCCCAAACCCGACAGTGTTACAAAGGTCACTAGGTCCTGAGCCAAAAGCTGACTGTTATATAGGTCACTAGGCCCTGGGTCAAAAGCTGAGTGTTACAAAGGTCATTATGCCCTGAGCAAAAGCTGTTACAAAGGTCACTAAGCCCTGAGCCAAAACCCGACAGTGTTACAAATGTCACTAGGTCCTGAGTCAAAAGCTGACTGTTACAAAGGTCACTAAACCCTGAGCCAAAACCCGACAGTGTTACAGAGGTCCTTAGGCCCTGAGCCAAAAGCTGACTGTTACAAAGGTCCTTAGGCCCTGAGACAAAAGCTGACTGTCACAAAGGCCCTTAGGCCCTGAGCTGAAAGCTGACTGTTACGAAGGTCACTAGGCCCTGAGCCAAAAGCTGACAGTGTTACAAGGGTCCTTAGGCCTTGAGCCAAAACTGCCACGTGTTGACGGCGTGTGTGACAAAGGTGGTGTGCGGTATCAGCGATGGCGACATCCCCATCGGCGGCATCAACACCGTGCCCATCTCCCTCCCACTGACGCTAAAGCTATGGGGGGTGACGGACGTCCGGCAGCAGCACAGCATCCGCAACAGCGTGCGTCAGATCTGCGAGAGGCTGATGCTGGAGCTGCTGCGTCAGGAAGCTCAGCTGACGTCAGAGCAGAGAGGCGGTCACGGCTGTCAGACCGACCTGTTGGGTACGTTCTACTTATCTCACAGGTGTTTTCAGCTTACACTTAAGATGTATCTATTTCCAACAAAGACGTTGAGTACCCAGGTTGGTTTATAGCGTTCTGATTCCATGTCACACACGCCCCTCGTGCCGGGCAAGGGGGGTCACTGGAGAAGTGGGTCAGCAAAGGTCAGTAACGTCCCTTTACCCCTGGAGAGGTCGCTGCCCCGTGATATTGTGATCCGTGAACGTGTCGCCGGTTTGGAAGGTTCATCAGGGGAAAATACGTCAGGGGAAAGTCCATTCAGTGTCCGTCAGGGGAAAAATACGTCATGGGAAAGTCCATTCAAAGTGCGTCAGGGGCAAATACGTCAGGTGAAAGTCCATTCAGTCCAAAGAGGCGGCAGTAAGGGCCGTAAGTGTCGAACTGAAGCGACAGACTAGAGGGAAAATACGTCAGGGGAAGGACCTCTCTGTTTAAGAATTAGACCAACCTTTACGAACCTCTCTGTTTAAGAATTAAACCAACCTTTAACTGTTAGATATAAGAACAATAGATTGCAATAAAGCGCTTTTCGATGCGACGCAAGTGCATCCTCCTAGTACTGACGACAACAGCAACAACAACAAACTTGAAAAGCATCACCCATGCACAGGCCTACACACATGTACCGACTGCAACAATCATTGGGTGTCCAATCCCTGTACTGACTGGAACAATCCTGGGGTGCCCGTCCTGCACTGACAGGAACAAACATGCGGTGCACATCCTGCACTGATGGAACAATCACGGGGTGCCCATCCTGCATTGATGGAACAATCATAGGGTGCCCATCCCGGCACTGACAAGAACAATCATGGGGTGCCCATCCACTGACAGGAACAATCATGTGGTGCCCGTCCTTCACTGACAAGAACAATCATGAGGTGCCCGTCCTGCACTGACAGGAACAATCACGGGGTGCCCATCCTCCATTGATGGAACACTCATTCCCCCACCCCCTTCCTGCACTGACAGGAACGATCCTGGAGTGCCCATCCTGCATTGATGGAACACTCATGGGGTGCCCGTCCTGCACTGACAGGAACGATCATGGGGTGCCCTTCCTGCATTGCTGGAACAATCATGGGGTGCCCATCCCTGTACTGACAGGAACGATCATGTGGTGCCCGTCCTGCACTGACAAGAACAATCATGAGGTGCTCGTCCTGCACTGACAGGAACGATCAGCTCCGCTTGCCTCTGTCTCCAGGCATGGACCTGGTCCTGACCAGACACAAGGACGCCATCGTGCCGGTGGTGATCGAAGTCAACGCCCACGACTGTCTGTACCACGTGACGGTGCTGGAGACGATGCAGGCCCGGCAGAGGGGCGTGGCGGTGCGCACCCTGGTGCACACCATGCTGGCCAGGTCGCAGCGTTTCCTCGTGGCCGGCAGGGTCGTCGTCGTCGTTGGAGCCGGGGGCTTCAGCAAGCGGCACATCTGGACAGCTGCCCGCCAGCTGGGAGTCAAGGTAAGTCCACCCTTGTCTCACTGCCCGCCAGCTGGGAGTCAAGGTAAGTCCACCCTTGTCTCACTGCCCGCCAGCTGGGAGTCAAGGTAAGTCCACCCTTGTCTCACTGCCCGCCAGCTGGGAGTCAAGGTAAGTCCACCCTTGTCTCACTGCCCGCCAGCTGGAGGTCAAGGTAAGTCCACCCATGTCTCACTGCCCGCCAGCTGGGAGTCAAGGTAAGTCCACCCTTGTCTCACTGCCCGCCAGCTGGAGGTCAAGGTAAGTCCACCCTTGTCTACTACCCGCGTGTAGGACGAGGAGAGAGAAATATAGCCGAGGTGTCAGCCCCATCCCCTCAATCGCCGCTCAGTAAAACAGAGCGAGAGTAGTCAAGATGTGCATGTCTTAGCCAGTAAGCAATTTGGTGTGTTACACCCACTGAACCATTAGGGTTATATCAGGGTGAGGCCCGCTGTGTGAAATAATGAGAAAGGAGCCGTGGTGTTAACTAGTTAGGCAGTGGCTCTAACGCGCTGCCAACAGCACGTGGTCACCACAGGATGAACAGTCACCGTCATCAGGCAATACACCAAGATCATTCACCCAGGTCACCGCTGTAAGATTAGTCAAGTCAAATCAAACACAACGCTACAAACCTTGTAACAGTTGAAAGCTAATATATATAGTGTGTTGTTGTTTTTTAAGCTGAGGTGACCCTGTGCAATCCGTGTGTGTGTGTGTGTGTGTGTGTGTGTGTGTGTGTGTGTGTGTGTGTGTGTGTGTGTGTGTGTGTGTGTGTGTGTGTGTGTGTGTGTGTGCGCGCGCGCGCGCGTACGTGCGTGAGAAAGAAAGAGAGAGAGAGAGAGAGAGAGAGAGAGACAGACAGACAGACAGACAGAGACGGAGAGACACAGAGACAGACAGACAGAGACAGACCACAGAGAGGGGTTCTGTGCGTACGCAAAGGAGTTATGTAATTAGTGTGTGTGTTATTTTTGGTAAGGTGTGACCGCGGCTTCTTTGCTCACGTTGCAGTCAGGTACCTTCGTTGGCAGCCTATGTGCATGTCATTATTACTTTTATAACAATGGAAGTTATTTTTATTTTATATAAAACAGACGGAAACCGATTAACAAAATGCTTTAAAACTTTGTCCAGCTTTAAGCAACCAGTGATCACACGTAGACTACATGCACTTACCTTCCTCTCTGTCTTCTGTTGGATCCTGCTTTCTACTACACTCTGGATACGCCAAGTATACAATGCTGTCATCTTGACATGTTTCAATAGATGGTTAGTTTTTGGATTTTAACGTCCCATCAACCACATAGGGTCATCTCGGGATGAATCACACATTCAACAATCTTCCACACCAAAGTCACCAAACTCACAAGGAAACAAAACAAACAAATAAACAAACAAACAACAACAACAACAACAAGAAGGCTCACAGCACCGGAATGGAAATGAAAACGGTTAAAAGTGAAAGAAAACAAACAACGACAACAACAAGGCTCTCAGTTCTGGACACAGCACCGGAACGGAAATGAAAACGGTTAAAACAGAAACAAAACAAACGGTACAAAACAACACAGAAACAAATGAAACCTCCCTCTCCCCTGTTAGTTCCTTCACTCTGCGGGTTTTCAGATCATCCTGGTGGACTCGAACCCGGATCACTGGGCGAGACGGGAGGTGGACACGTTCGTGCACGTGGAGATGGACGACCACCAGCAGGACAGGGAGCACGCCCGTGCCATCATCAGCCTGCTGACGTCACGCCTGCCAGGGGTGCGGGTGGCTGGGTGTCTGACCTTCTGGGAGGACTTCGTGCCTCTGGCGGCGCTGGTTGCCGAGGGTTTGAACCTGCGACACGCCGTCTCCTACCGGGGGGCCATGAACGCCAAGTCCAAGGCGCTGACCCACGGCGTGCTGGGCAGGTCCGGGCAGGAACCGCCGGACCACCTGCCACCCTGCTTCTACGCCAGTCCCATGGTGAAGGTGGAGGGGGTGCACGATGTGGAAGAGGCCGTGAAAAAGGTGTGTGTGTGTGTGTGTGTGTGTGTGTGTGTGTGTGTGTGTGTGTTGGAGGTGGGCGTGGGGGACGGGGGGAGGGGGGGTCCTGTGTCTACGTCATTTCCATGGTGACGGTGGAGGGTCTGCACGATGTGGAACGGGCCGCGAAACAGGTCAGTGTGCATGTGGGGGGGGGGGGGGGGGGGGGGGGGGTGACGGGGGAGGGGGGAGGGGGTGTCCCATGTATACGTCAGCGCCACGGTGAGGGTGGAGGGGGGAGGGGGTGCACGATGTGGAACAGGCTGAGGAAGGCGGGGATTTGTGCCCTGGCAGCAAAGACCTGGTTGAGCAGACGTGCACTGTTTCAGACACAGCCTTTGAGCACTTTCATTTCTGAGTACAGCATCTTTTTTACTCTCTCTCTCTCTCTCTCTCTCTCTCTCTCTCTCTCTCTCTCTCTCTCTCTCTCTCTCTCTCTCTCCCCGGCCCCATTTTCTTCTTTGATTTTATTCCGTCTTCCCCTGCTGGATAAAGAATCGAGCCGTAACTAATGCGCACAGCTGTTGTTCAAAGCATCGAACTCTTGTTACACGTAGACTAATACTCTTCATAAAATAGAATAAAAAAATAAATACATCTGAAACAGAAAGACTGCTAGCGTTCTAAAACAAGATCATGCCAACAATCTTCCAAGCACCGAACAAACTGTAAAAACTCAACCAAAGCGAGGTAAGTCCTTTTCTTGCATTTTTTTATATATATATATTGTTTTTAACCGTTTATCTGCTGTTTAAGTGTCGTTTTTTAACCGTTTATCTGTTGTTTAAGTGTCGTTTTTGACCGTTTATCTGCTGTTTAAGTGTCGTTTTTTAACCGTTTATCTGTTGTTTAAGTGTCGTTTTTGACCGTTTATCTGTTGTTTAAGTGTCGTTTTTGCCCGTTTATCTGTTGTTTAAGTGTCGTTTTTAACCGTTTATCTGTTGTTTAAGTGTCGTTTTTAACCGTTTATCTGTTGTTTAAGTGTTGTTTTTAACCGTTTATCTGCTGTTTGTGTCGTTTTTAACCGTTTATCTGTTGTTTAAGTGTCGTTTTGTGGCTTGATAAAGGGGATTTCCCCAAAAATTTGCATACTGTGTGTCCGTGTTAAAATAAATAAGCGTTGGTTTGAACCTTTTCGTGTTCGGATCTAATACTTTTCATACTAATACTCCAGCGCTGAAAGCCCACGACGACTGCCTTTCGCTGTCCGCCAGATCCCCTTGCCGGCGGTGCTGAAGCTAGAGTTCGGGTCGGGCGCTGTGGGCGTCAAACACGTGTGCACTGTGCAGGAAGCCGTGCAGCACGTGCAGCACGTGCGGGACACGCTACGCAGCGAGCTGGACCACCCGGGGGTGGGTCTGGGTCACGGCCGCTGCCTGGTGATGATGCCGCGTCTGCAGGGCAGTGAACACGACGTGGACGTGGTTCTCTTCCAGGGCCACCTCATGGCCGCCTTCGTGTCCGACAACGGTCCTACCCGCCTTCCGCTGTGCGCTGAGACTGCCGCCACCATGCCCTCCGTGCTCCACAAAGGTCAGTCCCCGTGCTCCCCGTGCTCCACAAAGGTCAGCCCCCCTGCCCCCCGTGCTCCACAAAGGTCAATCCACATAACCTTTGCTCCACAAAGGCCAGTCAGCGGAGTCCTTGCTCCACAAAGATCAGTCCACATAGTCCTTGCTCCACAAAAGTGAGTCCATAGAGTCATTGCTTCACAAAGGTGATCGAGTCCAAAGAGACATTCTTCCGCAAAGGTGAGTCCACAGAGTCCTTGTTCCACAAAGGCGAGTCTATCATCACCATTGTCATCTCCATGAGTATACCGAGTTACTGCCATAATCATCACTGTCGATTTGATCAAACCGGTGGTGTTGCGTCAACACGTGCGTCGCTCGCCCAGAGCCTGGTCCCGTATATAACGTGCTGACCTTTCCCCTTTGCTTGCCCTCAACAGAGCTCCAATGTCAGCTGGTGTCGTCATGTGTTGACCTTGACCCTTTCCTTGCCCTCAACAGGGCTCCAGTGTCATCTGGTGTCGCCACGGGTTGACCTAGACCCTTTGCTTGCCCCCAGCAGAGCTCCAATGTCAGCTGGTGTCGTCATGTGTTGACCTTGACCCTTTCCTTGCCCTCAACAGAGCTCCAGTGTCATCTGGTGTCGCCACGTGTTGACCTTGACCACTTCCTTGCCCTCAACAGGGCTCCAGTGTCATCTGGTGTCGCCACGTGTTGACCTAGACCCTTTGCTTGCCCCCCAACAGAGCTCCAGTGTCAGCTGGTGTCGTCATGTGCTGACAGTTTCCTTTTCCTTGCCCCCAGCAAAACTCCAGTGTCAGCTGGTGTCGCCACGTGTTGACCTAGACCCTTTGCTTGCCCCCCAACAGAGCTCCAGTGTCAGCTGGTGTCGCCACGTGTTGACCTAGACCCTTTGCTTGCCCCCCAACAGAGCTCCAGTGTCAGCTGGTGTCGCCACGTGTTGACCTAGACCCTTTGCTTGCCCCCCAACAGAGCTCCAGTGTCAGCTGGTGTCGCCACGTGTTGACCTAGACCCTTTGCTTGCCCCCCAACAGAGCTCCAGTGTCAGCTGGTGTCGGGCGCTGTGTCCTGCTGTCGCGGACTGGGCCTGCTAACCGGGGTCTTCAACGTGGAGATGATGCTGACGCCTCGTGGGCCGCGCCTCATCGAGATCAACGCGCGCATGGGCGGCTTCTACCTGCGGGACTGGATACGCCTCATCTACGGCGTGGACCTGGTTCACCTCGCCTTCCTGTGTGCCTGCGGGGTCCGCCCCGTCCTCACGGGCCGCAGCAGCCTGGACGAGGAGGTGGACGACGGCAGCGAGGACCGGTTGATGGGAATCATGCTGTACACCTCGCGTCACCGTCACGCCCTCAAGACGACGGCCACGCCTGAACGCCTCCAGCGCCTGCACGATGACGGTCACATCGTCTTCACTCAGTTTGAACGCGACGTGGACCACAGTCACAGCCGTTCCTACGAGGAGCCCTACGGCAATCTGGCTGTCAAGGCTGCCGGTGTGGAGGAAGCCAGAGCGAGGCTGATCGGTGTGTGCACCAGTCTGGGACTAGAGACCGAGGACTCTCTGTGTGAAATCCTGCAGGACTTTGTTCAGCTTGCCTAGGGCGTGAAGCAGTGTGGGACTACAGACCGAGAACTCTGTGTGAAATCGCAGCCTATCTGTTCGTATAGTTTGTAAGTAGTCTGGGCACGCACTGTTCACATGGTCGTTTTAAGAACAGCCCACTGTGGGACGAGCAATCTGACGTCACGAATAGCCGTGAACGAAGGCAAATGGTCTTGACTGTCTTGTGTTTCCGGGACACCATCAGCCTAACTGTGTCTAAAGTTAAGGTTAAGCAAATGTTCCCCATGCCAATGCTTGCGTGTCCATGAAGAATTTTCTAAACCATCGAACCTTTGATATCCAAGCTTGGAATGGCGATACTTCGACAAGAGCTGAAGTGTCATGTAGAAAATACCTTCAAGGCCAACGCCGCAGTGAGGCCTCATATCATCAAAATAAGGTTGCTTCTGCCACATCTACTGATCCATTTGCAACCAAACTTAGTGTGCTGGTACATCATTATGAGCCGGAATGTCTTGTCACTTGACAGACAAGGGTGTTAATCTAGCGCTCAAAATACGTAACACAGGTGTGTGTTGATTTTGTACGAGCGCTCTGGACCTCGTTCTGTTTCAGTCTTGTGACTTGAAAGATTGGATTGCTGTATTCAAGGTTAAGGTCATGCAAAGTCCAAACTTCACTAAATCTTTGTCAGTCCAGTATTTTTTGTACCACTGATCTTTGTGCAGTCAAACTAGAGGTGTTGATTGCTATTACTACCAAGGTAGTCACCTTGCGTGCCCCCCCCCCCCCCCCCCCCCCCCACTGCCTTCCCCCTGTTGTGTCTAGTGATGCTGTATGCCCACTTGCTTAGTCCATCAACACATCTAGTTCAGTTGCAAGGACAGCACTTGTAAACAACATATAAGACTGGCAAACATTCACTGAAGTTCCGAACCTTCGCAGTGACCTTGACACTGAAAACAGCAATCCAGTCTTTCTTACTACACACTCTGGCTGATCATGATGTAACATCAAACTGAGTTTGGTTGTAAACGGATTATTAGTGCACAAAATATAGTCGTAACAGTATACTGCGATTATATAAGCCCTCGCCATGACCTTGAAGATAGCAAATCGAATTTTCTTTTTCAAATGACGTGAAGTGATGATGATGATACACCACCATACCAAATTTGTTTTGCTGTTTGTTTGTTGTTTTTGTAAATTAAGCAACAACAACTAAAAAACACGAAATGTTGAGCGTTTTAGAACATGTCTGTACAAAGTCTGGACAAAGACACGATTTCAGTATGTCCTCCCTGAACTTTTGTGATGGGGCTTTACTAACCAGGACAAAGTGGACGGGCATGTGCGGACAGTAACCAAGCGTCTTACGGCATCACCAGCACACAGAGTGTGCACAGTAACCCTGTGTCTTACGGCATCACTAGTACAGTGTGTGCACAGTAACCCTGATGGTCTTACTGCATCACCAGTACAGTGAGTGCACAGTAACCCTGTGTCTTACAGCATCACCAGCACAGTAACCCTGTGTCTTACAGCATCACCAGCACAGTAACCCTTTGTCTTACAGCATCACCAGCACAGTAACCCTGTCTTACAGCATCACCAGCACAGTAACCCTGTGTCTTACAGCATCACCAGCACAGTGTGCACAATGTACATTGCCCCACGTTGTTGTTTTTTACTTGCACGCATGGTGACATTAGCCTGTTTCTGATTTTAAATACTGTACATCAGAGAATCTGCTTGAAAATATGTCATTCTTTTCTCAGTTACAGCCATTCAACAGTAGTGTATGCTAATGTCCATGAATGCCATCATTCAACAGTAATGTACTTGCACACCTCACTAACTCTCCAGCCTCTGGTGAGGTGTAGAATTACAAAAGGAAGGTGCAGAATTACACAAAGCAGTAAATGGGATTGATGTGTGTGTGTGTGTGTGTGTGTGTGTGTGTGTGTGTGTGTGTGTGTGTGTTATGAGAAGGGGACGGGGAAGGGCATATGGAACATGGAGTTAGTTTTTTGATTTCAGGTGTCCCCTCCACTGCACAGTGACCTCAGAACAAACGCCGCTTTAAATCACACTTCCATTGTTACTTAGTTTGCGGTTCACAGGCGAGTGTCGACTTACACCCACCGTACAACGACTGCACATCACACTCGCCCTGCCAACACCCACACGCCTCACCCTGCCAACACCCACACGCCTCACCCTGCCAACACCCACACGCCTCACACTCACCTGCCAACACCCATACGCCTCACACTCACCCTGTCAACACCCACACTCACCCTGCCAACACCCACACGCCTCACCCTGCCAACACCCACACGCCTCACCCTGCCAACACCCACACGCATCACACTCACCCTGCCAACACCCACACGCCTCACCCTCACCCTGCCAACACCCACACGCCTCACACTCACCCTGCCAACACTCACACGCTTCACACTCACCCTGCCAACACCCACACGCTTCACACTCACCCTGCCAACACCCACACGCTTCACACTCACCCTGCCAACACCCACACGCCTCACACTCACCCTGCCAACACCCACACGCCTCACACTCACCCTGCCAACACCCACACGCTTCACACTCACCCTGCCAACACCCACACGCTTCACACTCATCCTGCCAACACCCACACGCCTCACCCTGCCAACACCCACACGCATCACACTCACCCTGCCAACACCCACACGCCTCACACTCACCTGCCAACACCCACACGCCTCACACTCACCCTGCCAACACCCACACGCTTCACACTCACCCTGCCAACACCCACACGCCTCACCCTGCCAACACCCACACGCCTCACCCTGCCAACACCCACACGCCTCACACCCACCCTGCCAACACCCACACGCCTCACACTCACCCTGCCAACACCCACACGCCTCACACTCACCCTGCCAACACCCACACGCTTCACACTCATCCTGCCAACACCCACACGAATGCACTTGGTGAAAACAGCAACAAACGAATCCCCTCTCGTTGCTTTATTGCACACATGCTTTCAAGCCTACACTCCTCTCTATTCAGCAGCTGTTCAGCTGCAGGTGCAGTACATGAAGAATGGGAGCCGAGCGCAATGGCTGCACAAAGCCGGGCCACGGTTGCCCTTCTGCCACGCTGACCCAGGCACGAACAGGCAGGTATGGAAAACAGTTCACCATCGTCAAGCATCATGTCCACGAAGTGTGGGAAGAAGCACAACAGCAGTTTCAAGTTTTACAGTGCACATGCAGGAAAGACCACCCAACCACAAACAGTACATGACAAATCTATGAGCGTATGGGTGAGGCTCTGAGTTTATTTAAAGAAATGTTCAACCAGTTTACTAAATCCTCAGTAGTGAGTGTATTGAAAGATTTCACAGGTAATAGGTATTCTCGTGTGTACAAATGGTTGAAACTGGAGATTTTTCCCTCTGTTGAATACTCAGATTCAGATCATATGAATATATGTCATTGGCTTCTTTACGGCCATTTGTTGTACCAGGGTGAAACATACATCATAAAACCACAAAAACAATTCTCAATCATAGTTCATTAAATATATACATATATAAAACACTCACATGCACATTTATAAAGGGTAGTCCCAGCAATACTGCCCTTGTGTGTAATAGCACAGAAAGCTAAGGGACGCTGGTATAACTGACACATCTCGCAAACGTTTCAGTAATGACCCAAAAGGAGGCGTTGGAAGTCAGTAAAATCTTTTTAAAAAGGAAGCATCTTTTCTGCTCTTTGGTATTTCAGAGTGAATGGTAAGTTCGTTCTTGGGATTTAGCGCCCTTTTGACCACACAGGATCACCTCAGGATGAATCACACACTCAAAATTCTTCTACACCAGCTCAAAACATAAGTCACTACATCACAAGGAAAAATGTGTTAGTGACTGAATTTTAACGTCCTGGCCTGTCTATTGCACACAGGCACCTCAGGACAGTCAGACTGTCACAAGCAAATGCACCTTTCAAAACTCTTCTCATATGTAAACTCTTTCTAAAGTCTAATTGACCAAATCAATCTGAACACAAATTATATAAAACATAACTTACATACACGAACATCAATCACCAGGTCTTGGATTTCAACATCTGATTAATTTAACCACAAAGGCCCCAGGATGGATCACACATTTAACATTCTTCTGCACCAGCTCAAAACCCATGTCACCAAATCACAAGGGACCCATGTTTCTACATCTGTAGTATCCCACTGCAGGGGCCTGTACGGCACCAAACTCAGCAAACAGAAATATATTTTTTTAACCATCTGCAGAGAAGAATGAAATAGTATTCAAAACATGTAGTTTGGGAGATCTATGTGAGTGCATCACGCCTGTCTGACATATACAAGCAGCTCTAAAAAGCGGCAGTACTGATATAACAGTGTGGTGGTTTCACTTAATGAAATCATTCTACTGCTTGGACATGCTGTCAAATTTAAATCAGACAACCCTTTTAACTTGGCTAAGTTCTTTAGTTACAAGGGCAGATTTGACAAAGAGATACCATCTTTTAAAGTTTTCAAAATGTACATGAATATTAGCTACAAAACAGAAAACTACTCTTAATGTGACTAGTGAAAACTCTGTCCAGAACTGGCTCTTATACTATACAGAAATGACTGTGATCTATGTTAGATGATCTGAGGGATAAAGCAAACAGCAAGAGAGGAAGAAGAAAAAAACACCCATCTGTTAACACGTTCATGTGATCCTGTGCAGAACTGAAGAAAATAGACTGTAAAAAAAAAAAAAAAAAAAACTGACAGGAGTTTCTGTCTAAAATTCAACATTTTAAACCCAAAACTGCTATAAAGAACCCAAATTTCAACCTTTTTATCTCCTCACAGAATCAGAGAACAATACAAAAATATAGCACCTGTACATCAGTCTGTAAGGAAAGACCTAGGCAAATGGCTTCCACATACCAAGCATGTGTCCTTTTTTCCCTTCTCCCTCTTGCTTCCGTTCTCCCCACCAACTATAAACAGCTACACTGCTGTGCATTTACTGCAAGGCTGTATTAAAATTGGAATAAAATGTGCTAAAAACAAAAACAACTGTGTATAACTGTTGTTTGTTTTATGCTCATTTGAAAATGATTTGCGCATAGTTTGAATTAACCGTATTGTTTGAGCATCTTGAAATCCATCAGGGTTTGTAAAACTTCATGCTATTATTATTGTAAGTTTTGGTGGACTAAAAAAAAAGAAACCCTGCACTGGGTAACAGTTTGGCATGAGCCAGTATTTGCCAAATGGCAGCTATACAACGCTGCGAAACCTGTACACCACTCTTGAGTGATCAATGGGACTGGTGACCTCACCATCCACTTCAATGGCCTTTGTAACAGGGTCTTTCTCAGAGATGGCAGTTATAATGACTAAATGAGTTCTTTCCAAAACACTGTAACAGGCTGGAAGCCAGTCACATGGGAGCCACTGTGTGGTGTGCTAGTGTGTGTGGCATGTTATTGTGTGGTGTGCTAGTGTGTGTGGCATGTTATTGTGTGGTGTGCTAGTGTGTGTGGCATGTTATTGTGTGGTGTGCTAGTGTGTGTGGCATGTTATTGTGTGGTGTGTTAGTGTGTGTGGCATGTTATTGTGTGGTGTGTTAGTGTGTGTGGCATGTTATTGTGTGGCTAGTGTGTGTGGCATGTTATTGTGTGGTGTGTTAGTGTGTGTGGCATGTTATTGTGTGGTGTGCTAGTGTGTGTGGCATGTTATTGTGTGGTGTGCTAGTGTGTATGGCATGTTATTGTGTGGTGTGTTAGTGTGGCATGTTATTGTGTGGTGTGTTAGTGTGGCATGTTATTGTGTGGTGTGTGTGGCATGTTATTGTGTGGTGTGTTAGTGTGTGTGGCATGTTATTGTGTGGTGTGTTAGTGTGTGTGGCATGTTATTGTGTGGTGTGTTAGTGTGGCATGTTATTGTGTGGTTAGTGTGGCATGTTATTGTGTGGCATGCTATTGTGTGTGGCATGTTATTGTGTGGTTAGTGTGTGTGGCATGTTATTGTGTGGTGTGTTAGTGTGTGTGGCATGTTATTGTGTGGTTAGTGTGTGTGGCATGTTATTGTGTGGTGTGTTAGTGTGTGTGGCATGTTATTGTGTGGTTAGTGTGTGTGGCATGTTATTGTGTGGTGTGTTAGTGTGTGGCATGTTATTGTGTGGTTAGTGTGTGTGGCATGTTATTGTGTGGTGTGTTAGTGTGTGTAGCATGTTTTTGTGTGGTGTGCTAGTGTGTGTGGCATGTTTGTGTGTGTGTGCATATGTGTGGCATGTTTGTGTGTGTGCACGAGTGTGTGGCATGTGTATGTGCGTGCATGTGTGAGTGGCAAGTTTGTGTGTGTGCATGTGTGTGGCATGTTTGTGTGTGTGCGTGGCATGTGTGTGTGTGTGGCATGTTTGTGTGTGTGCATGTGTGTGGCATGTTTGTGTGTGTGTGTGGCATGTTTGTATGTGTGGCATGTTTGTGTGCATGTGTGTGGCATGTTTGTGTGTGTGCGTGGCATGTTTGTGTGTGTGTATGTGTGTGGCATGTTTGTGTGTGTGCATGTGTGTGGCATGTTTGTGTGTGTGCGTGGCATGCTTGTGTATGTGTGTGGCATGTTTGTGTGTGTGCATGTGTGTGGCATGTTTGTGTGTGTGCGTGGCATGTTTGTGTGTGTGTATGTGTGTGGCATGTTTGTGTGTGTGTGTGTGTGGCATGTTTGTGTGTGTGCATGTGTGTGGCATGTTTGTGTGTGTGTGCGTGGCATGTTTGTGTGTGTGTGTGTGGCAGGTTTGTGTGTGTGCATGTGTGTGGCATGTTTGTGTGTGTGTGTGTGGCATGTTTGTGTGTGTGTATGTGTGTGGCATGTTTGTGTGTGTGTGTGTGTGGCATGTTTGTGTGTGTGTATGTGTGTGGCATGTTTGTGTGCGTGCATGTGTGCAATCTGAAGGGCAGGGAGAGCTCAGCTGGCTGTGTGTCCAACTCAAATCAGTGAAAAGCCAGGCACAATACGGAGGCAGGTTCAGGTCCCTCGTGTGGCAAGCATTTTCCTCCCCATCAACTTCTAGTGCAGACTCTTTCAGTGTCCATACAGCCCCCGTGTGCAACCGCATCCATCAACAGCTGTGCGCACGTTAAAAATCCCAAACACTGGCAGCCGTAGCATTGTCTGGACTCGCAGGAATACTGCACACACTGATAAGAATGGGTAGCGCTGCTCCTGCAGCTACTGTGCCTTACCCTGGTAAGACTACCTGAATTTCCCCACACAGGACTAAGTATTTTTTTAAAGAAAACAAATAACCATTAAGTTGCGTCTCACATTCAGGAGTGCCTTAACTGTGGAATTTTTCACTTTTGAGCCAAACTGGTGTGTGTGTGTGTGGGGGGGGGGGGGGGGGGGGGGGGGGCACACCTTATATTCAGAAGTGCCTTGTAGTCCAGAAATTGTGTCAGTCTGACTGTACATTCAGCTTTTTGTATTCAACACTCAGTCATCCACAAAGGTCATATCAGGTGAAACATACATTCAGCTTTTTTGGTATTTAACACTCAGTAGAAACAGTAGATGAAACATACATTCATCTTTTTTGGTATTTAACACTCAGTAGAAACAGTAGATGAAACATACATTCAGCTTTTTTGGTATTTAACACTCAGTAGAAACAGTAGATGAAACATACATTCAGCTTTTTGTATTTAACACTCAGTAGAAACAGTAGATGAAACATACATTCAGCTTTTTGTATTTAACACTCAGTTGGTAAAACATACATTCCGCTTTTTGTATTTAACACTCAGTAGACAAAACATACATTCAGCTTTTTGTATTTAACACTCAACCACAAAGGTCGTATCAGGTGAAACACACATTCAATGTTTTTGTATGTAACACTGTCAACCACAAAGGTTATATCAGGACAAAACAAATTCAGCTTTTTGTATTTAACACTCAGTAGGTGAAACATACATTCAGCTTTTTGTATTTAACACCTAGTAAACCACAAAGGTCATCTCAGGTAAAACATAAATTGAGATTTTGGCATTTTATGCACAGTAAACCACACAGGTAATACATATTAGAGTTAAACACACATTGAAATTCATGATACTCAATGCCCTGTTAACCACATGAGTCATGTCAGGGTTGTCAAGAAACATTAAAAAGGTCTTGAGCAAATCCAAGGCCTACCGAAAAACATTTCCCACATTCACCAACACAGTACCTCTCACCCCAGCAACATCTGATATTGTTAATGAACGCTGGCAAATTGTCTACATTAATATGCACAATGACCAGACATCATGGGAAAGTGCAAAAGTATAATTATCCTCCCAATCATTGACACATTTTCATATTTTGTTCTGCTGAGACTACTGGACAGAAAGTCAAGCTCGAAAGTAGCAACAGTCTTGCGAGAAGTCTTCGCACAGCATGGACGGCCAATTCAGTGGGACCTGGGCACGGAGACTGCACGGGGCTCAACAGCCAGTGCCACTGATAGACATGCACTAAGCTCGACCCCAACATCCACAACTGTGTGCAACCTGCAGCAGGCTGGTTCCTGCCCTACTGATCAGCCTGGTGTATTTTTGTTCTGTGCGTCTTTATCCATTCCAAGTCTCCCGGGCATTTGCTGCCCGTTTTTAAGCTGTGCATATTTAGCTTTGTATAGTCAGAATGCTGGTGTGTGCTGGTGCCTCCGTGTGTGTGTGTGTGTGTGTGTGTGTGTGTGTGTGTGTGTGTGAGCGCATGCTTAGAATAGTCTCTAGGGACAAGACTTTGCACTTTAAAAATACTTTAATTATTATTATATCACTTCTCTATTATTCATTCCAATGTCATGCACATAGTATGCATTCAGTGTTTTGATTTTTTTATCTGTACCAGAAGACTGCATTCTGTGTAAAGATTATGGTTGTCATGATTGTACTCTGTAGATGGCACTATTTATCAGAGCGTAAATGTATGCTGATGTGGTTTTTGTTGTAAGTTGTTTGTACAGTGCAGTGAGTTTAACTCTGGTTAGAGAAGACCTCCGTTCATGAAAGGGACATTGAGACAAGTGCATGAACTAAGCACATCACTTTCTAAAGACAAAGAAGTGTACTTGACCAAGCTAAACAGGATAAAAATGAACCAGTCAAGTGATAAAGTCATCATTCGATGCAAGACTGGCAGAAAGCCACTAGTTTTCAAGAAAATCACACAGCCACGCAAACCATCTACCCAGGCAGCTCTCCACTGAAAAAGAAACAAGTCAAGTTCGTGGACAGACTGACGATGAATTATTCCAGAAACATTGCAGACAATGCTGTTAATCAACAGGGGGCAGAACAGAAAAACATGACAAAGCCTTAAGAAAAAGAATTCTTGAAGCTGCAGGATGTAAGCTAGGCACTGTTTCTGAGAAGGATGGGCCAGCTCTTCGGATGAAACTTGTATCAAGCTTGACAAAATACAGAGAGCAGAAAACATTTTTCAGGAGTACTGGGTTCAGTTTGCAAGCGAACAGAAAGAAAGACAACAGCAAACTGAGGCAATGTGAGGCAAAATTCAAGCAGAGGAGGCGTCTTGAATTTTGGAATGAAGACAACAGTACCTATGATCTTGAACAAACACCAGTAGCCACCATTACAGACATTCCATAATATGTCACTGAGCTGCTTGATCAGTACGACAAGGAAAACCAGCTTACGTGGAACAACAGCACAATACTGTGGCATGACAGCGCAATACCTGATGATGAAGTGTGGGTAAACTGGGAGGGGACCATGGCAGGGCAACATTCAAGCTAATGCTTCAGATTGCAAATCTTAAAAGGCCCAATTCAAAGCACAACACCTGTCTCCTGGCAACTGCCCAATGTAAAGATACCCCTCACAATCTGATGTGGATCACTGGCCCCTACAAACCGCAAATTACAGAGCTAGAGACGATGCAATGGAGAGACAAAACATCTGTCTTTTCTGGTTTGTTGATTAAGAATTTCTCCTGTAATGCTCCGGATTGTCAGGGGCACAGGCAAACCATCCGTGCCTATTTTGTACAGCATCCAGGGCACAGATTCAGGCACCACCACAGTTTAATGAGGGTAACATCACTTTAAGAAGTCTAAGGCAAATAAGGACAGATTACAGAAAGTATCACCATCTGGGAAAGACACAAAGAGGGGCGGGAAACCAGCGATAGATTCTGAACCATCAGAGCAAGTTGTACCACCCTGCTTACATATACTGCTAGGGGTAGTAAAAAAAAAAAAAAGCACAACAATCTGCTTGAAAAAAAATGCCATTCCCTCGATAAGTTGACTGCCAACTCGCTGGCCCGTGCAAACAGAGTGGTTGATTTCAAGAGCACCCCGGCATTTGAAGACTATGTGTGGCAACACAACGAAACAAAGAAAATGAAGAGGTAAAAAAGACATCTCCAGTAGCGTCTTCTTGAGCTCCCTCGACAGCTAAGTGACAGCTTGCAGCCACTGACCGTACTGCAGAAACAGAGAAACTGTCAACCAAAATCAAACACCTGCAGGACAAGATTGACAAACCGACGGTGCACAACACATTACCTATGCTAGCAGGTCCTGTGACGAGCAACTTTGATTCAGTTCTCTGTAAACACAAGACGAGCAACTTTGATTCAGTTCTCTGTAAACACAAGATGAGCAACTTTGATTCAGTTCTCTGTAAACACAAGATCTACCCACAGGCATACCACAGACTCACATTAGAGCCTTCATAGGGAACCACTGTCATAAATACTTGATGGCCAAGGTGTACCAAGGTATCTGAACAGCATCGTCACAAAGACGGAGGAACTGTGTGATCGCATGAGTGTTGCTGTCAGAGCACAAGCAATTTGTGACAAGTCTAAAGACCTGAACCGCCTGTTCTCCGATGTACATTGCCGCATTTCACACCCAAATCCAGTAAGTGAAGAGGAGACAGGTGATATGCAAGGCATGATCAACATGTCTTTCTATGGGAGAGAATTCCCAGAGGTCCGTGTCATCCCAAAACACCTGCTGGAATCACACTGTGTCCCATGGATCCAGAGATGGGGATTTGGGTCGTCTCTGCATGGGCAGCAAGGTGGGGAAGAGACACACACAACCATCAACTGCCTAAAGATGCATGTTTGGGGACTGTGGAGCACGGAAGAGCAGCTCAGAGTGTTAATGAAAGAACACATGGCAACAGTGTCACCTCTCTTCTACAGCTGATGCCGTCTTCACAGAAAAACAAAATGCAACTGTATGCTTCACATGCTGCATATAAGAAGCACACATGATTACAAGAGTGTTACATGTGCTTCAAAACTTGAACATCTGTATAATCTTTTTGTTTTCATGGTTAGTTTGAATTCAAGGGTACCTTTTACTGTGGCAGTGAAAACAAACTTGTGACACATGCAGGAGAAAAAAAAGGTACCGTAAGTATTGTAAATCAGTCATGTCTGATATGACTTGTAGCAAATTACTGTCAGTACACATAATGTGATGTGTCAGTAAGGAAAACAAGCACTGTGAGTAGCGTCTGAGGCGCTTGGAGTGCATGCATTCTTGTAAACGGATTACTGTTTGTTGAGTGATCAATGAGGCATGCTTCAAGAGTAAGGTAGGGGAATCATGACTTTTAGTTTCAGATCACTAATGCAGATGCATGCAGGTCTGTGAGCATGACATTACTCTTGCAAAAATCCATTTGCATGACTGAGTGTTGTGGGAAAAACATGGACAAATTAGGTCAGTGATGGAGCGTTCAAATCTCCGTGATTTCTGTGTTGTTTTTGTGCGTCTTGTACAGCATGCGTTTTGCTATTTTATACAGCATGTTTAGTGTCGACAGAAACCTTGTTCTTTTCTCTACAGAGCCCATTTGATACACAGCCTTTAGCTGCAAGTTGTAATGAGTAAAAGACTTTGCTGCTTTGTCCCTTTACCCCACCTCCCTGGCTGCAGTGCTGTTATCACCACAGTGTGCGCAGCATAGCAAGGTCAGCGCCCAGTCAACTACAAAGGGTCATGTCAGGGCCAATCCCATGCCACCATGTCACAAGTGAAAACCTGGCTCACAGTTCTCGACACAATGCAGTCAGCACAGAACACAGCACAGTCACAGGCGGTTACAATATGCAGATATCTCAATATTTACGCTTATTATTGTCTACAGTTCTTCACTCATTTACAACTGACCAGAATCATTTTGCGGCATGTTGGTCACCTAGTCATAAATAACAGAGGCGGGAAAAGCTTCCGCCTATTACCCAAACAGTCTAAAGCACACAGCTGTCAGGAGGGGATTTGTCAGACAATGACTGCTGTCCCCAAGAAGGGCAAAGCACTCACTAAACACCAAAGGATTTGACTGCCAAACATTTCCACAAGCAAACATCAGACACCCCAGCCTCCTTACCAGGGATGTACTCACAGCAAGCATTGCACACTGACAGGCCATTTCCAGCCTGGCTATTTATACTTGAAAGTTTGTCTGGAGCACACTGAAACATATGCTACACAGCCAACAAATGTGGCGGCTTTATGGTGTAAGGGAAGCAACTGCACTAGTTCCTGGCTGTTCTTTTCCACAGAAACAGTTGAAAAAGTCTGATTAAACTCAACTCAGCAATGCTGATTATAAAAGAATAATCAATAGCAACATAATGATACTTATTCATATGCATGTGCCCACATCTGTCTTATTGTCTCTTAGGGAGAGAGACAGGAAGTTTTGTGGAAGCTCAGAACCCAAACTTAACCAAATATGGAACATAATCATTCTTTGCTTTTACTACAGTTACTGATATAAAATACCACATTGTTTACCATCATCTGCTCCAAGAAAAAATAGTCCCCTAATTGATACTGAGTGGTACGAAAGTTAAAATGCCAGACACCCACGTGCATAAGGGACTAAGCCTATCACAGCCACTGAAGCCAACCTAAGCCGGTGTGCGTGACGTCAAAGGAAGGAGTGGCCTCCCTGGTGATGACGCTTGTCTTTGCGCTGCTCCATGCGGCGCTGCACGGCACGCGGCAGAGGCTTCGTCCACAGCCCGTTCTCAATCTTGTACTCTCGGCTCTGGTGCTGCACTGCTCCGTGACGAATCTGGAAGTCACACAGCGCCACCAGGGGGCGCGTCAAAATCTGAAAAGGCAAAACAACAGTACAGATGTTTGTCTCTCTGCACTGTTCAGTGCTTTCTGCATTACAGCTGCACTGTATTCTGTGACCCCTGTAGGGTGGGGGAGGGGAGTGCGTCGGGTTGAGGGCGTCGGGTTGGGGGGAACTTTGTCAGAAGGATCCATTTTTTCTTCCTGACTGTGCCTGGTTTGTACAGTACACTACAGTAGATGCCGTACAGTGATACAATACAAAAGATATCTATGATTAAGTACAACACTGTGGCAATCAACACAAGAGGATACAACACACTTACAAGTGCAGCAACAAGAGCAGGACGAGCATAAATACACTGGAGCAGCAATACAATTATGGAACAGAGCAACAATAGCATCAATTACTACGCCAAGTATCTAACCACACGGACAACAAGCACAGGTAGTGAGGAAAACATACACACACATAAATGCACCCATGTGCATGCATGTGTACAAACATACACACATGACCTGCTCCTCTAAATAATAATAGATAATAATAAATCACGTTATATGTAAAAGATGAAGAGATGGAAGCTAGTGTGAAAGGTTGCCGCCTGCCATAGGTAACTTGTTTTTTGCACATCTACATCTAGTCAACCATGACAGTTGTCTGTGGGTGAGAAAACATAAAGTACTGTGTAATGTTATGAGACACATTGTACTGCAAGATGTGCAACAGGGAAAGGTCAAAGTGAGTTTGTGTACAGAGGGCAATATGACTATGAGACAATATGCAATCAGCAGTACACTCTTACAAGAGCAGTCCCAGGCTTTCCGGAAGACACCGGGTTTAACATGTCTGACCCAACAAACCACCAAAGTGGTCTATATGTGACACTGAGTTTGTGCAGTGTCCTGTGTGAGACCTCTGAGCAAGCAAAAACAGTGGCCAAGCCTTCACGTACCTCAATGATCTCAGGTCTGTTCTCCAGTATGGACAGAGCCACTGCTGCAGTTTCCAGGGTGGACAGAGCGCCATCTGTAGGCTGTGTACGAATCACGTACTTGCTTTTCTCTCTGTGGTGGATCTGCACCTGATGACAGGACCATGCCAGGAAGTTCAGTGTTGATTTGACCCAGTGTGACTCTACCACAGTGTTGATGTGACCCAGTGTGACTCTACCACTGTGCTTTAAAACAAGAACATGCTAGGTTCTTTCTTTAGGAGCCTACCACAGTGTCAAGTATCACTGACTCTAAAGACAGAAACACCCCAGGATTTTTATGTCAATAAATGTTTGATCCTGTCCAATGATAACTTTTTCCTTCACTCACTGTGCCACTGGAAGCGACTCCCAAACAAAACTGTTATTTTTTTTCCTGAAAAGTCATCCTTATTGTTCACAATTATAGATAATTATGATAAAAATAAAAATAAAAGTGAAAAACACACACAACATCTATGCTACCCGGTATTTCAGCACCTTCCACATGCTTTGGTATTTATGCAGAAACATGTTCACATCCACACCAATGCTGCTGCAACTTCTTTTGCTTCTTTCATCCACCCTGCTCACCTTGCGAGGCCACTGGACCATTTCATTCTGACAGTAGAGCCCCTTGGCCTGCGCCCACGTGCCGTCCAGGATCACCAGGTTGTAACCAGCCTCAGGAGACTTCTCGCCCACTGGGAGCTCCGACAGGTCCATGGCACCGGGACCCGGGTACAGAAGCAGGGTGTTGGGAGATTGGAACACTTCTGCCAATGCCGGGTGTCTGCAAGGTCATGGCTTCTTGCAGCGAGCTCCAGCACATGCAACCTCTTCTCAATACACTCTGTGCACGTGCATGTGTGTGTGTGTGTGTGTGTTGGGGGGGTGGGGGGGGTATGTGTGTGTATGTGTACATGTGCTCATGCATACAGGTGCCTGTGTTCTTCATTGGCTCGACTATGATGTTTTCCACTGTTGCAGCTCATTTTATGTCACTTCTCCAAGTGGCATTTACATTGCACTGTAGTACTGTAACACTGCACACATGTGAAACCCTATACTTCACATCGACACATGGAAAAAAGGAGTTGGGTATGTGTCCACTTTGTTTCAAGTGAACAAGAAACCTTGGTTACAGTGACAGAATCTTTGAATTCAAGAAGATGAAGGCAACTGATACACATAACACATTTTAAAAGACATTTCTCTGACATTCATCTGATTACCTCAACTATAACTGTAACAGAGAGATGAACGTGTTTTCTTTTTAATTGAGGCTTCACAAGTTAACTTGCTAACTCATTTGTCCTGTATTCTCATATACCAAAAGTGGACACCTTCACTGCCTTTTCTAATTTTTCTAAAACTACTGTGTACTAAGTTACATTTTCCATTCAGACTTGGCCTCAGTGAAGCTTTGTACCTACACTGGTTCTTTGTTTGTTGCCACACTGTGGATGTCTACAGCAACGATGGGCTGCATAAAACACTGACACTGCTACTTAAGGTGTTAGGTTACGTTCCGCATTTTCATTATAAGCAAAATCTGAATGAAGTCTTACTGACTTTTTGGGAGAAAATCGTTTCCCACGCAGCACAGTGACTCTGTCGCAGACCACGCTTCTACACAGCATGGGCACTGTTCTCAGGCGGCGTGATTCCTATCACAAACCAGGTCATGTGCATATCACTGTCAGTGTCACAAACCAGGTCATATGTACATTATGTGCATATCAGTCAGTGTCACAAACCAGGCCATATGTACAATATGTGCATATCAGTCAGTGTCACATCATGTGCATATCACTGTCAGCGTCACAAACCAGGTCATATGTACATATGTGCATATCACTGTCACAAACCAGGTCATATGTACATCATGCACATATCAATGTCAGTGTCACAAACCAGGTCATATGTACATCATGTGCATATCACTGTCAGTGTCACAAACCAGGTGATACATCATGTGCATATCACTGTCAGTGTCACAAACCTGGTCATACGTACATCATGTGCATATCACTGTCAGTGTCACAAACCAGGTGATATGTACATTATGTGCAGATCACTGTGTCACAAACCAGGTCAGATGTACATCATGTGCATATGTTTATATATCATTCTATAAGCATCACACTTCATAACACTAGGGTACCACTTGCAGGCACCACAACTCCTGTCACAAATCAAACCACATGTGGCATGTAAATCACAGTCAGTGTCAAACTTCTACACAACATGGGCACAAAAGTCATCACAAGATCATTGCATTCATGCTCTAGTTGAGGTGATTAAGACGGAGTGGCTGTAGCTGTGTGTGTAGAACTTTGCGTGTGGTGGTGCATATGCAGTTCTGCAAAAATAAACTGCCTAATCTACTGAACTTCCTCAAGACTTGGTTAACAGTTTATCAATGCTTCAAGCCCCAGTGCATGCATATATATATATTTCAGAGCTCAGGAGCTGTGTGAGAGACAAGGTGGATGTCCTGGGCTCCCATCCCTAATAATCTGATGACAGAGTTCTTCACCTGATTATTACTGATATTAGAGAGGCTTCAAGAAACAGACATAAAAAATAAAAGTTTATGATGAGACAGATTTTATTTCCCACTGCATAACAACACTGACAAAACATTGCAGTTTGCATACAATCATCGTAACAGTGTCAGACCAAGCAGCACTGCACTTGCGGATGTCCCAGCCTTTATGGCATTCTAAACAACAACATAAAATAGCACCACAATGTGCCTTCAGCAACTGCACCAAGGCCCTTCTTCACTGATGGTCCTTTACAAGTCTTGTCTCGCAAAGTCTCTTCACAAAATGGCCAAACCTGACCACATGGGGCATCTGACTGGACGGTCAGTGTGTGTATGTCACTGGGTCAGTGGCACAGCCATGTTGAGTCTACCACTGACAACAGGACTGTTTTGATGGTAAGAAAAGAAGTGACAGAAAGGAAGTGTATCTGCGCTGGAGAAGAAGCTACAATAAGAGTGGCCATAACCAAGCAAGTGAGTGCCATGAACAAGGTGTCAAATACTGTGCAAAGCGCAGAAACTAAAGGCCAGTGTTACAGTGGCTCACTTCAAAGGGGTGCTGGAGGATGTAGATGTTGGTGGTGACCTGCACGGGTTCCCTGGGCAGAAACGGACACCAGCAGACAGTACAGGGGCGTCTGCAACACAACGACACAGATATTTATTCATCAATGGCATCAAAATGTACATCACCGCACAAACAGCAACACCTCACTACTTCAGTGTTCCACAACTTCATGTTTTCACCCAGTTCACACTCCACTACTTCTGTAAGCATAAACATCACAACACCAACAGCCACACTCCACTACTTCAGTGTTCCACAACTTCACACTTCACCCAGTTCACACACACACACTACTTCTGCAAGCATAAAGTTAAACATCACCACACTGACCAACAGCCACACTCCACTACTTCAGTGTTCCACAACTTCACACTTTCAGTTTCACCCAGTTCACACACACACACACACACACACACACACACACACACACACACACACACACACACACACACACACACTACTTCTGTAAGTGTAAGCATAAACACCACCACACAACCAGCAAACCCCCATTACTTCAGTGTTCCACTTCACATTTTCACCCACTTCAAGTTCAAACTTCATTACTTCTATAACTTGTAAGCATAGACATCAATGATCAAACCACATACTTTCAAACATTAAATGGCAAAAGTTTAGAACACTAAAAATACAACAGGGAATTACCATCTACTGTAATTGAACTTTGCCATGAGTTTGCAAATACAGTCTGACATGAAGATGAAACAAAGCCAAGTAATCAAGTAAAAAAAAATTAAAAAAATCTTGCAAACTTTAACACAAGAACAAAAGTTTCCTTTTTTTTTTTTTTTTAAAGAAATACAATAGTTAATATTATAAAACAATGTTTAAATCTATAGCTAAGAATAAGATTGTACAAAAGTATCAAAAGAGCAGAAAAAGCAAGACATTTTTCATCTACTCAGCACTAAAACAAGTAAAAGGTAGGGGAGAATGGTGCACCTTGCATCACATCATTGATTCCCAACAGCTGTTCCTTTTGTTGCTGAGCTGAAGTGCTAATGAAATCGGTAAGAAGAAATCCGGCAAAAATAATGTGAAAAATGTCTTGCTTTTCTGCACTCTTCTAATTTCTATCATTTTGTGATAAACAAAAATATAAAAAATACTGAGGTACAACACAAACACAACAATTACCCGAGTCGCCTACGGTAACTCTCAACTGGCATGCGAGTTAATTATACAAGGCACCAAAACTCCTGTACCTGTAAAAAGGATGTACCTCTGGTGGAGTTTATGTGCCTTGCGTTTACTCGCATGCTAGGGAAGTTATCGCAACATACTAACAAAACCAGAGAATTTCTGTTCTTGTGTTTGTTAGTTTGCTAAGGCAGTTTACAAGAAACAAAAAACGTAAAGTGACTTTAATCATTAATTTAAAAACAAAACAAAATTAAGAATGAGACTGACAGTGCACGCGAAACGAAAGTGATGTCACCATCCTCACGCAACATCTCTCAGCATGAGACCGGGTTTGATCACTTTTTCCTGACAAGTGGGACACACATCAGAATAACACTTGAGTTTAGTATTCTCTTACCCACAGCTACCACAGACATTTCTCCTGCCTTCCCTTAGTTCTGTGGTATCAATTTCGTCCGCATACCGACAAAACGAAGACAGAAAATCATCTTCGCTTTCGCGTTCAAAGTCGGCCATCTTGGAAACCACACGAGCAACAGTCTGCGCATGCTCTTATTAGAGGACTGCACATGTCGCCACTAGGCCGATTCACAATTTATTGCAGCTTACTTCTTTTTTCACAGCCGGTCTAATCATTATTTTGTTTGGTGTGTGTGTGTGATTATTTATAACAATCTGCTTCTGAACCATTTATAAAGTTGTGTTTTGAAGCTGGTAAGTGAATTGCATGATTTTATTTGATTTGGGATGGTATTCCACAAGGATGCGCCTGAAAATGAGAAACTAGTTTCAAAAAGGTCTAGGCTTCTTGGTTTGGGCAGAGTTATGTATCTTGATGTGGCGCAAATGTTGGAACATATAAAAAGCTGTTTAAGGTACGGAGGTGCAAGGGGGGCGGGGATAGCTCAGTGGTTAGAGCGCCGGACTCGTGATTCGGAAAGGTCGCGGGTTCGAATCCCTGCTGGAACGGCGGGAGAATTTTCTTCTCCAGGGTCGACTTTCTGTGCTGACTCTTATTTCGGTATCCGTTCCACCCCCGTGTTACCACAGTAGCACGTAAAAAATCCCGGTCATTCTGCCAAAAGTGCAGGTGGCAGGTTACAGCGAAACACGCATACACTTACGTATGTGGCTTTTATTGAACCGTGCTTCGGCATTGGTCACAACTTGTCCCTAATATGTCAAATGGCATCTGAGGACATTAAGCATCAACTCATCATCATCATCGGAGGTGCAAGATTTTTGTATGCTTTGAATACTAACACTGCCTTATTGAACATAAGCTTTTCTTTGAGTGGAAGTATTCCCAAGTACCGTAGCTTTGTGTCGGTTGATAAAGAGGAATCAGAGATCATCAATTTTGCAGCTCTTCTGTGAAGAGAAGTAAGTTTGTTAAATAAGATATCACTACAGCCATCCCAGACAGTTGATGCATAAGTTAGGTGAGGGGAAATATGAGCATGGTAAATCAGCTTGCGCTTAGGAGTGTCCACAAAGTGTCTGAGCTGTGACAACAGATAAAGAGTTTTTGAAACTTTTTTACATGTGCCAATAGTGTGTGGTCGCCAGCTAAATTCATCATCAATAATAATGCCAAGGTGCCGGTGCTCATGAACTTGTTAATTATGACTGTCTTTAAGACTATGATAAAGGTGAAGCGGGAGAAGCTGATGTTTTTGCCTAGTAGTAAGTAGTAGTAAGTAGCATACGTTTTGTTTTTGCAGGATGTAAAATCATGGCATTATTGTCGCACCAGTCAGATGCTTCATTTATGCTTCTCTGTAGTTCATTTTGAACAGTGTCTGTATCTTTATCACATGTATTTAGTGAAGTATCATCCGCAAACATGTCACAATTAACTTTATTGCTAGTAACATGCAGGGGAAGATCACTGATAAAAATTGAAAACAGAAGCGGTCCTAAAATATATCCTTGAGGAATTCCACAACGAACAATGCCTTCATTAGAGTATTCACCGTTAACATAAACACTTTGTGATCTTAGTTCCAGATAATATTTAAATAACGAGACAAATGGGGAGTACAAAAGCCAGTTATCACACAGTTTGGCTAATGCTGTTTGGCATGAGTGTTGAGGACGAAAACCTGACTGTGACTGGCATAATAGATTGTGTTCAGTAAGGAAATTCAGTAAGTGTCCATGTATATGTCTTTCTATCGGTTTTGAAAGCAGGGGAAGTATGGAGATGGGACGAAAGTTGTTTGGTTCACTTAAATCATTGGTTTTGGGCAGATTAATCACTTTTGGGGTGTGTGTTTTTAGGATAGTTGGGAAGACGTTGTTAAGAATAGATAAATTATATATATATAGGTGAGAGGCTCACTGTATATGGGAGAGCTAGTTTTAAAAGAAATGGATTAATATTATCATGTCCCATGGATTTATTGTTATCCATCATAGTAATATATTTACCAACATCAAGGACAGTCATAGGGGGTATAATAAAACTGTCATTAGGCTTTAATTGTTTACTGCAGAAATCTCTGTGACTTGGAACAGGAAAAGTTATCTGAAGTAAATCCACCAGACTGAGCTAAAGTTTCAGCTAGTGTTAAAAAGTGAGAGTTGAATATGTTTGGGGAAATGGTTGTAGTGGAACCTTTTTTTTTCTTTCTTTTATTTTGTGTGTGAGATTTGTTTGTTATTTCATTGATAGCTTTCCATATTGTGGAAGTACTTTTATCCAATTCTATAAGTTTATCAAAGTAAGACTTCTTAGCTGCGCGCACTAAGCTTTTAACCTTGTTTCTCTGTTTCTTGAAATCTTCAAATCCTTTTTCCTTTTGGAGGCGGTTTCGAACGGCCATTGCTGTAATCACACCCCTAGTAAGCCACAGTGGTAATTTTGGATGCTTTACTCTTTTCTTACGTAGTGGAGCATGAACGTTGATGATTGGCATGATAATATCGTACCAAACTGACAAAGCATCATCAGGATTATTAAACTTATAAACATCACAGACAGGAGCACAACTCAAATCAAAAAGAAAGGCATCTTTGTTGAATCGTTTAAATGTTCTATACTGTATAGTTGTGTGACCTTTGGGTGGACGTCGTGGTAGCTTTATGGACCATGTACAAAGGACGGGAAAGTGATCACTGATGGCAATGTTAGGTACAGATATACTGTGAACAAGGTTCAGGTTATTGGTGTATATGTGGTCAATAAGAGTATTTGTGGGGCAGGTTACTTGCGTGGGTTGTGTGGTTAACTGATTTAGACCAAGGATTGAAAAAAGTTTGATTCCCAGGCCAAATGGGGTTTAAGTAGGTCAGTATTAAAATCACCCAATAGAAGGACGTTATTTTTACTTATATGGTGTGGTGTGATGAGAGAGATAGAGAGAGAGAGAGAGAGAGAGAGAGAGAGAGAGAGAGAGAGAGAGAGAGAGAGAGAGAGAGAGAGAGAGAGAGAGAGAGAGAGAGAGAGAGAGAGAGAGAGAGAGAACACACACACACACACACACACACACACACACACACACACACACACACACACACACACACACACACACACACACACACACACACACACACACACACGAATAGGCTGTTACTCCGTCAAAAATTAACCCCTTCACTGCCCCAGCTTGTACAATTTCTGGGATACCGAAAGATGCACGGACGCGCCTGCACTGAACAGCATATTTTCTGGTCCTATAACACATCTACTTTGGATGCTAAGCTTTTTGATAAAATTCCTTTCACATGCCAGTGCAAAAAAAAAAGCCTTGGAAACATAAAGGCTTAAAGCTTTCATATTTTACACTTTTATTGGTCGTTTCAGTTCAAGTGACATCCTGGCAGTGAAAAGGTTAAATGATTACCAACAGCCGGCGGCTGAGTGCGCACGCATGTGTGTGTGTGTGTGTGTGTGTGTGTGTGTGTGTGTGTGTGTGTGTGTGTGTGTGTGTGTGTGTGTATTGTGTTGTGGTGTGTGTGTGTGTGTGTGTGTGTGTGTGTGTGTGTGTGTGTGTGTGTGTGTGTGTGTGTGTGTGTGTGTGCGCGCGCTTATCTGTGCCATCACTGAGAGTGTATGGTGGGGGTGGGGGTGGGGGTGGGGGTGAGTGCGCACGCATGTGTGTGTGTGTGTGTGTGTGTGTGTGTGTGTGTGTGTGTGTGTGTGTGTGTGTGTGTGTGTGTGTGTGTAGTGTGTGTGTGTGTGTGGCGCGGAGGGGGGCGGGGGTATACAGGACAAGAGCAGCACTGACGGGACAGGCTTCACGCTAAGTGGAGACAAGTGGGCGGAAATCCGCGAGACCAGTGCTCTGTGGACGTACGCATTCTCCTACACGTCTCTGCTACAATGCATAATGCAAGTCATTAACATAAGTGGCATGCGCAGCACCCCTGCACGAGCTGAAAGACAACAGTAATTAGCATCATCACCGCACTGATGTTACAAGAGCCTGCATCTCGCATTAACCCCACCACACAGTGTGCACGTCAACTGAAGAACAAGAAAATAACTATTGTCACTGACAAGTCTGTTGATTGACTAGACTGATTGACCGGTTGATGATTCTTGATGTTTATACTGACGTAGTCAACAGTGATGGTGGTATATGTGAGGGTGAAACACAGGTCCCTAAATTACGTGGAAGAGGAAGGGGTTATGGATTTTCGTGAGCCGGTTTGGCCTAGCGGTAAGGCGTTAGGTTGGTAAGCGGAAGGACCTCGGTTTGATACCGCTTCGGCTCTCCTTTCTCTTCAAAAAGGTTATG
>OY757550.1:21180611-21185611 GCA_963584105.1 Alviniconcha strummeri | reverse complement strand
TAGTTGATCATAATCCGTACTTTCTGTGTGCCCATATTGACGGAACCGACTATGACTGGCGTATAATCACTGATGTATTTTCTATGTGCCAGAATCGCGCACGGAGGACTGGCACAAATCATGTACTTTCTAGGTTGTGCCCAAGTTGCCCTTCAGGACAGGCGCCTCATAATCACAGATGTACTCAGTTCCGCCCAAATGAATCACCCACAAGCACTGGCGCATAATCACAGATGTACTTTCCGCCCAGCTGAATCACCCACAAGCACTGGCGCATAATCATTTACTTTGTAGGCTGTGTGCCAAAATTGCCCACCGACCAGGACTGGTAAACACTGAATCAGGCATCCTCTATATATGTGCTTTGCTGAGCCGAGAATGCTTCAGCATGTCTATCTTTATACCCAAATTCCTCTCTTCATATCGGAATAAAACACAACGGTGCACCGTGACGACACCTGTCAAATCATTATCAGCGCTGTTGAAATACAAAACGCCAGTCCACAAAATTCAGCATCAGCGCCGAACGCCGGAAATATGCAGGCAAACGAAACTCTTCCGGTTGCGTGTGTAAACCTTTCCTATCATCTCTTCAAAAGATAACTCCAGAATGGAGAAAAAAGAAAAAGAAAAAGAAAAAAAAGGAAGAAGAAGAAGGAGACAGAAACGGCAGCTATGCCAGGCAGAACTGTCGTGTCTAAAGCATGCGTGCTTCCCCGCACTCGACCTATTCGTCATTGTCTCCCAATGAAAACGCGCCAATTCCCTGGCGGCGTGCACGGCATATCATTTGGCTGGGGGGTTGTCAGCCTGTGCCTATTGGCAACACGTGTGTCTTCAACCTGACGATGGCAGGCATGGGCCCTTTCCTAAATGGCACATTCTTCAAGTGCCTGTAGAAGCGAATAAATTTCCACCAGGCTTCAAGAGCGGCCAGTGCCGAGCGGCGGGGGAGCCGACGCCATGGTGCCCTGGCCGCCATTCCTGAGCCACGTTTGTTTCTTTTGCCGCTCCGGACAGCCCGCCGCCTGATAACGGAGGAATGTCGGGCTGGGAACTCAAGCACTGCAAAGACGTTTTCTATTGGGTACAAATTTGAGCCAATCGAAGATCAGCGTGTAACGTGTTCTGTGATTGGTCCAGAAAACTCTCGAAGGCCCATGGAGATTTTACGCTATATGCTTTGGCAATGGAAATGCGAGAGAGAGAGTGAGGGAGTCAGGGAGCGGGGTGTGCAACAGGGCGAGGGAGGAGGGGGGCTTGAAACCTGAAGAAGGAAACGAGCCATCACGGCAAGGAAAGATTCGTAGCCCAACGGAGCACGTGGTAGGTGAAAAATTGCGATGATTGTATACTAACACGGTGTGTGCTGTGTTTGGGAAGAAACACTGGACGCCACCCGCCCAGAGGACGGAGGAGAGAAGGAGAGAGACAGAGGGAAAGAGAGAGCCGGAGAAGAAGGGGGGAGGGGGGGGAGTGGTGTGTGTGTGTGTGTGTGTGTGTGTGTGTGTGTGTGTGTGTGTGTGTGTGTGTGTGTGTGTGTGTGTGTGTGTGTTTCTGTGTGTGTGTGGGAGAGAGAGAGAGGGGGGGGGAGAGAGCGATCCGTCTGCACCTTTTCCCCATTGCCCTGTATATATTTTCCACGCCATGTGGGCTGTTGCCCCTCCCCCTTCATCTCCTTGTTATCGTTCCTCCTCCGTAGCGCAGTGCAAGGTGCTCCCACCGTGATCCCGAGCTGTTTCACGCCGCCTCGCTTCGCCGCCACCTCCACGGCCCGTGCAGCGTGTTCTTCCCATGGCCCTTGCTTCCCGCTTTCACGGTCCATTCTCTGTGTTCTTCCATGGCCCTTGCTTCCCGCTTTCACGGTCCGCTCACTGTGTTCTTCCCATGGCCCTTGCTTCCCGCTTTCACGGTCCATTCTCTGTGTTCTTCCCATGGCCCTTGCTTCCCGCTTTCACGGTCCGCTCACTGTGTTCTTCCCATGGTCCTTGCTTCCCGCTTTCACGGTCCGTTCACTGTGTTCTTCCCATGGTCCTTGCTTCCCGCTTTCACGGCCCGAGCAGCGCGTTCTTCCCATGGTCCTTGCTTCCCGATTTCACAGTGCTTGCTCCCCGATTTCAGTCTTTGCTTCCCGCTTTCAAGTCCATTGATCAGATCGTTCTCTTGTTCGATCTTGCTTCCTGCTTTCACACTCCATCCACCGAGTCCTTTCCTTGTCACATGTTTCCCGGTTTTGCATCTGGCTTTTATATATATATATATATGTTGTTTTTGTTTTTTTTGTTTTTTAAGGCAGTATTTTGATTGATTGTTTTGCTTTGCAAAATTGTCCCATTCGCATTGTCTCTTGATTGTTTTGCTTTGCAAAATCGTCCCATTTGCATTGTCTCTGCCCATTCCGAGGACTGCTTTCCGTTTGTGCCCTTTTCACTCACATCCACATCCACACCCACATCCATCCATCCATCCTGCGCTGCTCCCTCATTTCCTGCGGGATGTCGGTTTCGGTTTCTATGAGCTGATAAGTACAGTAGTCTCATCTGTTCAGTGCAGAAAAAGACTTTGCGTTGGAGGACTAAAAATAGCAGATGGCAAAGTACGCCTTCAAGTATCCTCATCAGCTTTTCTCTTTTACGGTTTCTGTCTTCTTGGCAGGAAGATCTGTGTTACGCGACCGCCGGGTGAAACTGGACGCAAATTCTTGATTAGGGAGGGGGGTTTGAACCGGATATAGCCAGCGATACTTATTATTGATTGATTATTATCCGTTTCACTACCAACAGTGGTGCATTGTGGGTGCATTTTCCTGCCAAGGACAGTCCTGAGAAACGGTTAAACGAAACATGCCGCTCCTGAGAAACTTGTTACGGGTAACAGTTAGTTGACGAAAAGCTGGGATTCAAGTAGAGTTGTACAGCATGCTACAAGCAGACGGAGAAAGCTTTGCCATTCACATCATGTGATGTCAAAAGGGCGGGAAAGGTTAATACAGAGCTGTCAGTCAACCGTGAAGTTCCAATCAGGACGAGGCACAAGTCAAGAAATCACAAGTCAAAGTCTCATTCACTTCTCACATCACATGTGACTTTCTCTCTCTCTCTCTCTCTCTCTCTCTCTCTCTCTCTCTCTCTCTCTCTCTCTCTCTCTCTCTCTCTCTCTCTCTCTCTCTCTCTCTCTCTCTCTCACAGACACACACACACACACACACACACACACACACACACACACACACACACACACACACACACACACACACACACAGAAACAGACAGACAGACAGACAGACATAGAAGAGTACCTGGAACGTGTTAAATAGGAAGACAATGAATTAAACAAAATCGCACACGGTGGAGGTGGTCCGGCGGGAACTGTGCTGATCTGACCTGTATGTTATCTGGGTTTGATCCAGCTGGCTTGTGACACCGAAAACAACGGCCTGTGTTGAAGCAATGGTCTACGACTGCTGGTTGTCCGAGCAAGGGAGAACCAGCATGAGGGACCACGGGAACTCTGCCACAGGACCAGCTGTGCGGCAATGATGCGTGTCAGATGCACCGGTCAGCGCTATGTCTGTGTCTGCTCGTTGCTAGGGTTACTGTAAAGTGCTCTGCGTCTCACTTCGCGTGGAAGACGGGGCGCTTACTAATTTTATTACCATCTTAGAGGGGCCACTTACACCAGCGACACTTTCCGTGCTGACCGCGGAATACTTATATAAAAAAATCAGTTGATATGTAGAAAAACATCAGTATCCATTCACATAATTACATTATATATTTCAATGATAAGAGCGCAGGAGAACTATTCACGCTTAACAGTTGTAGAAGAGATAATATTGAGAGAGAGAGAGAGAGAGAGAGAGAGAGAGAGAGAGAGAGAGAGAGAGAGAGAGAGAGAGAGAGAGAGAGAGAGAGAGAGAATGAAGCGCAAAGGGCAGAAGTGTGTTGGAGGTCGCGTAACACGCCAGGATTGTTAAAAACAGCTTGTTGCCACTTGAAGGAGAGCTGGCGAGGGCTGTAGGGGCTCGGGGAGGAAGCAATTCCTCTGCATTACCACCCGCTGAAGTGACTTGATTATACTTTGCAGTCCGTCCTCTGCCCCACCACCACCACCACCATGGCCATTTGCAAGTACTTGGAACCCCCACCCCAACGCCCCCCTCCCAACCCAACGTGCGTATCCCAGCCCCACCCAAAACCCCATTGAAACCGCTTGTAATACCCCTCCCTTCCGACCTACACTCAAACCCCATTCACAAACACTTAGTGTAACCCCCCTCCCCAAGCACACACACACACACACACACACACACACACACACACACACACACACACACACACACACACACACACACACACACACACACACACACACACACACACACCACCCCCGCGGGACCAAAACGAAACCAGGTTTTTCTGCCATGGTCCGCTGCTGGTCCGTACATAACAGGAACATGACCTTTACTATTACTCACTGCTTCCCTTCTTCCAGCCACTTTATTTAAAGCTGCCTTCACCCGTCCCTCCGCTTACGTTAGTCGGTTTGTCCAAGCGGTAAGCTGGTAAGAGGTCGACGTGGGTTCCATTCTCCGCATCGGCTCTCTCTTCAAAAGTTGTGATTTGTGGACACCGTCTTGTGACGTTGGCCGTCGCTGATGAGTGAAACTTTAACGTGACGATCATCTCTGCCCCGCATCTTAGTGCAGACGTCATTCTGGTGGTGACAGTGCAGCTTAGGTATAGGCCTCCTTCGTTCGTTCAGTGTCGCTTTACGCCCAAAGAGCCCGTACGGACTATTAGGGCGGGGAGCCAGGACGGCCACCTCCACTTTCCCACAGCTCCTCAACTCTGATAGGCCGCCCTCTCCCATCGCCCTGATATACCCGTCATGGTTCAGTGTGTGTGTGTGTGTGTTGTGTGTGTGTGTGTGTGTGTGTGTGTGTGTGTGTGTGTGTGTGTGTGTGTGTGTGTGTGTGTGTGTGTGTGTGTGTGTTCGCC
>OY757550.1:21140512-21180411 GCA_963584105.1 Alviniconcha strummeri | reverse complement strand
TGGAATTAACTTGGAAAGCTAAGTCGACTGCGAGGAAAGCAATCAGTAAATGAAAACTTTACTAGAAGAAAGCGACGTGAAGACAGTACTTGCTACTTGGATCTCTGGAACTGACTGAAGAAGCTCTGAGTCTTCATCCACGAGACAGCTTTGCTTGTTTTGCAACTGAAGCCATCGCAGACTTTGAATGCGCGTCATGTTTAGATAACTACTCACACTGGGCATCCATTTCCAAGCACCATATTCTACCCTCCCTTGCCTCAAGGAGGGAAATCTTAGTGTCAAGTGCGCGTGTCGTTCCGGCTTGGACTCCAGGAACTGACGTCATGCACGTGTCGCGCATGCGCCTGCTATTATAGGGCCATGTTTGGCTCGGGACGGCCGCGTGGCGTTATCGTTTGTCACCAAATCGTTTTCCATGTCGTCGGTGAGTGCTCGACGGGAGGCTGCGCGTGTCTCCAAGGAGACGGTCATGTGGCTGACACGTGATAGGACACGTGGCCTAGGGTGGGAGGGGTCGGGGAGGCAGGTGCGGAACGAAGGGCAGCGCGTGTCGGGCGGCGGCCATATTGCTTGTCTGGCTCCGGAAGTGGGCTGTGGCACGTGACCAGGAGAGACGCTGCGCGTGGCGGACAATGGCGGAGTTCGGAACAGCGGGCTGCCTCTGTCATATTATCTCAACTCTCCTGTCTTCCTCCCTTTTAGCGGCAGAGGCGGATTGTTAAGTAGCTGATTTGGCTTCTGATCCTTGAGGGAGTTCTTGCCGGCAGTGAAGTAAGCCAGGCCATCACCTTGTCCACCCCCCTCCTACCCCTACCTCCAATTTCAGTTCTCTGCTCCCTCTACAAATGGAACTACTCCCCCTCTCCTCGGACCTCCACACCGTCGGCCTGTCAGGTTTGTGCAGTTGGTACCCGGGGTGCAGGCCAGTGGGTGTTAGTGCACGTGGTGTCGGCCGCTTCTCGGGCCTGAAAGGAAGTGAGAGTAGTAGGCCAGTTAACAGTCGTAGTCATTAGTCACAGGCGTTGGGCGCTGGAGCGACTCACGGCGGCAGCTGTCAACCACACGTCAACCACACGTGAGCCTTGTGAAGCTCAACTAGTGAACGGTTTTCATTGATGGATTCACGATTAGATCTCCACCTCATCTTGCCTGACAGATTCACGGTTAGGTCTCCACCTCATCATATAGCTGACATAATCATGGTTAGACCTCCACCTCATCACATAGCTGACAGAATCATGGTCATCTCAACACATAGCTGACAGAGTAACTGTTAGATCTCCACCTCATTATGGCTGACAGAATCATGGTCAGATCTCCACCTCACCACATAGCTGACAGAATCATGGTCAGATCTCCACCTCATCACATAGCTGACAGAATCATGGTCAGATCTCCACCTCATCACATAGCTGACAGAATCATGGTTAGATCTCCACCTAACAGGTTCACAGCGGTTACATCTAGACCTCATACTAGTCCAGTAAGAGGATTGCTTTCTGTGGGTGGACAGCTTGTTGGTGTATTGGTCTGTAGGTCTCGCGGTTTAATTAATTGAAAGGTGTGGTGGGTGATTCACTGGGTTGTTGGTGGATTTATGACTGACTGACTGACTGACTGGCGACTGGATGGACTGATGTTGATCGATTAATTGGTTGGTCGATCGAATGAATAATGACTGACTGGGTGGTTGAGGGACAGAGAGGAATCAGTTGTGTTGTAATGGGTGCCATGAATAAAGGATGGCCCGCTAACCCCGCACCAAATGTCTACCGCCAGCTCAAAGTCCGTAGTCAACGGCCAGGCTGGAATCTGGACAGCACAACACAGCACAGCACAGCACGCGCAGCACGCAAGCCTCTCGCGCCCCATCTCCATAATTAAACACGGGCCAGGAAGGGGACTCAGCACGTGAGTTCCTGCTGCCTGTCACGCCACGCTAAGATCTACGGACATTTAGGGCACAATGCGTCAACCGCAACCTTGCGCCACCATCGCGCCGGCTCTCATTTCCTTCCCGGCAGGCTATGCGACCCTCGGGGAACGCCACCTAACGGCCAAAGGAGACATTAGGTTGGCCTTCTTGTCAGTATGGCTGCCTCTGCGCGATTGATGGCTGGTGTGGGTGTAGACTTGTTGTTCCACGTGCATAATGCCAGTGTTGTTCTGTGGTCACAGACCGTCTTCAAACTCAGCACACGTTGCGACAAAGGAGGACTCTTGGAGTACCTAGCATAACTGTATATATATAGATATACTGAAGCATAATTATCATATTCAGAGCTCAGGAGCTGTGTGAATGTCGAGGAGGCCGTCCTGGGTCCCCGTCCCTAATAAGCCTACGGTTTCTGTGGACGTAAACCAAACACTCAGCCATGAAAGAATAATTATTATGGCACCTTGCGCGGAGCGGACCACACAAGCTCCGACGGAGTGCAGAGCCCCTGGTATGGTCTCGTGGTGACAACCAACTATCGGTGGAGGTGCGGTCGGCACTGGGTTCGAATCTTGCGGGTATTCGGAAGGGGGGACGTGGGGGGTGGGGTGGGGGTGGGGGTGGGGGGTTGCACTGTTCACAGCAAGTCTGTCAGGATTACTTTGCCATTACACATGGAAAAAAAGAAAGAAAAAAAGAAAGAAAGAATGAAAACTACCCTGCCAGCCAAAAGGATGCATCCTTGTTAAATTGGCACGGGCTAGTCTAGTGGTACCGGCGTACTGTTGACCCTGCCTGTGACCTCTGTTGACCCTGCCTTTGAACTCTGTTGACACTGTGACCTCTGTTGACCCTGTCTGTGACCTCTGAATTCTATTTAACAGACTGAATCGATCAGTATCTATAAATATCTACCAATCAGATAGTGGTACTGGAGGACGTTCACCTCCCACAGCACGACCACCTCCCACAGGACGACCACCACCCACAGGACGACCACCTCCCACAGGACGACCACCTCCACAGGACGACCTCCCACAGGACGACCACCTCCCACAGGACGACCACCTCCCACAGGACAACCGCTTGGAACCACAAAGGTCTGACAGGGCGAAACATGGGTCAGCACATCACCAAGCACAGTCCGAGCCACTGCAGGGTTCTAGCACACACCCCTTGATGTTTGAAAAGCTTGGGGAGGAAGACGAGGACAAGCGAAGGGCAGAGACGGACCACGCATAGCTTACGCTGAGACTGACCGCAGGTATCACACTCACAACTGGCACGCTTCCGGCTTCTCAGGGAAGAGTGGCTCCAGTTTCTGCGCCCGCTGTAGCCCCACTGCCGGGAAATAATGGGGGTGGGGGCGGCGGTTAAAGCAACACTTTTTTCTTCACGAACATCAGATGCTATGAAAAGCACATGAACACGACCCCCCCCCCCCCCCCCCCCCCCCGCGACCCCATCGTGCTCTTCCACCCTCACTTTCCCGTGTAGCTCCTTTGACACCCCCCCTCCTCCTTACAACACGCCCCCCCCCCCCCCCCCCCACACACACACACACAAGCACACACTCTTGTTACACTTTTGTGAGCAATTTAAGCAAAAAGTCTATCTAGCGACACTGAGCGATCGTTTGGGCAGCAGTTACTTTGTGTGTGCGGGTAATTTTAGCCCGGTAATTAACAACGACATGATAGGCTTTTTGTCACACGAGCCCCAGGGCCGGGCCGGCGTGCACGTGCAATCGATGGTTCTTGGCGGCCGTCGCTACACGCTGTCCGGCGAAAGAGGCGCACGAAGTGAGCTCCGTTCAGCTGAAGCACGAGACTTCTTTACTTTAGTGTCGGATCAGCTGGAGAGGAAGGCTTAAAACAGTCGTTATCATCGTCGCCCTTGCTATCTAATCAGGACAGGAAGGCTTAAAACAGTCATTATCATCATCGAAGTTGTTATCTGATCACGAGAGGGAGAGCGTTAAACAGTCATTATCATCATCGCCGTTGTTATCTAATCACGGCAGGCCCGAATCGGGGCAGTCTTTTTTTTTTTTTTTATCAGCAGCGTGATTACAAGAAATGGAAACTATATCTGCTGAAAACAAGCTGGATAACTTAACGGACAACGGGCCAAGCATACAGGCTCACGCACTCTTCTGCACGACTGAATTTCCACACAGAGACAATACAGTTGTACTGCATTACTCTGTATAGTACCATGTTATATCGTATCGTGTTAGATTGTCTTGCAATAAATATTGTCTTGCTATTGCAAGACAATCTAACACGATACGATATAACATGGTACTATACAGTGTTATTGCAAGACAATCTAACACGATACGATATAACATGGTACTATACAGTGTAATGCAGTACAATACAACTGTAATGTCTCTGTGTGGAAATTCAGTCGTATTATTTAGAACACGGGAAACAACAGCCTAACATCACCTTTATGCAAAGTTGCTAATATCACAAAATAAGATGTTCTATAAAAGTAAAAGACCTACACAGACAGCACAAAATAAATTCCACTCATAGTTCAGGAGCTGTGTGAGAGTCGAGGTGGCCGTCCGGGGCTGTCCGTCCTAACGAGCCTTCTGGTTTCCGTGGACGTAAAGAATTATTGAACCATGCTTCGGCATTGGTCTCAGCTTGTCCCTAGTATGTCAACGGACATCCGAGGACATGAAGCAACACTACCTACCTACCTGCCTACCTACCTACCTACCACAAACTAAAATGTTCTATAAAAGTCAAGTGTACAGTCTACATACGTGGCAATATATAGTAACCCACAAAATAAGATGTTTTATAAAAGTAAAGTGTACAATCTACATACGTAGCAACACATGGTAACCCACAAAATAAGATGTTAGCAATACATAGTAACCCAGCTTGCGTTTCAGAAGAGCTGTAATGTTGAGGAGCTCGAGACACTCGCTTTAGTCACTGGTTGCGTCAGTGTGTGTGTGTGTGTGTGTGTGTGTGTGTGTGTGTGTGTGTGTGTGTGTGTGTGTGTGTGTGTGTGTGTGTGTGTGAACTGATCCAAAGATAACGTATTCCAGGTGAAGTGTGGATCACGAAAGCGTACGTACCCAGTAACTTATGCGACTTGCGGTTGACTGCACACAGTTATTGTCTGCATTGTGATAACTGCCAATCATTCTTGGCGCTCTGTTTAAGTCGTACTCTGTCACCTCCTCGACCCCTCACCCCTCCCGGCTTTTATTCATTTTTTATATATTTTTATATCGCATTGATGCATTTTGCTTGTGTACACCAGTATTGCGAAAGGCAACGTGCACATTGAAGTGACGGCCTTTACAAGGAGCTGACTGGTTGGGATCGACTGCTTGTAGGTAGTGTCGGGCTTTTAGAAATCTCCACATTAATAATGAATTATTGTCATTGCAGTTCTTCTGTTATTGTCTGCATGCATTTTCTTTCTCTTACTCAACCGCGGAGAAAGCTAACGTTTTCCATCATTTCAGAACTAAGCCCGCATGACAAAACACTTGTGCCTATTCGGTGTGTGCAAATGTACCTATTTGATGTGGGTACAAATGTACTTATTTGGTGTGTGTAAATGTACCTGTTCAGTGTGTGCAAATGCACCCATTTGGTGTGTGCAAATGTTCCTATTCGGTGTGTGCAAATATACCTATTTGATTTGTGCAAATGTATCTATTCGGTTTGTGCAAATGTACTTGTTCGGCGTGTGCAGATACAGTGACTTATTTGGTGTGTTTTTGTTTTCCTACCAGCCTCAAGTTCCACTGTGGACAAAACAAGAACCGAAATACGCTCAAAACCACAAAGATTCCATCTGTTCTAGCCGCACAAAGCTGCTGTCGGCGGAATGACGTATTAATTATTTAGATCCAATGTAAGGTACATCGGTAAGACTGTTTCTTTCACCTGTTGCTTCATATATGCTTATTATTTCTTCATTTTTCTCTCTTTCCGATAAGGATGATGTGCAAGTTTGTGACAATGAGAGTTGCGTGTGTGTAAGTGCGTGTCCATGCGAGCGTAACATTCCAAACTAATGTTACTTGATAAGTAGCACAAATATTTATTGGAAGGAAACCTGCACTCCGATCTAAGGGAAATAACTGCGTTTTCGACAGCAATGAAAATTATGCAGTGCTGTCCCTTGCATCATTCACATGTGGATAGTGGCAACTGATTTTAATGTTCCGTCAACAGCACTGGGCCACCTCAGGACTCACGCGGGTATAGCGAAGCCAGCTAGCTAGCTAGCTCTCTCTCTCACGCACACACTTTGACACAGAATTAACTACAATCAAAAATATTTTATTTCCTTTGTCATTACCACAAATATTTATCACCCATATACATACTGGCATAAATAGAATCAACCCTATTTTACACAAGTACAAATCTTCAATATAGAATCACCCTTTCATTACCTATTTTACACAAGTACAAATCTTCAATATAGAATCACCCTTTCATTACACAACAAAAGCATTCATGTACAATTCTCTCTTTAATATAGAATCAACCTTCCATTACACAACAGAAGCATTTATGTACAATTTTCTCTAGACTCACCCTTTCATTACACAAAAAAACATTCATGCACAATTCGCTCTTTAATATAGAATCAACATTTCATTACACAACAAAGGTATTCATGTACAATTCTCTCTTTGAAAGAGCACCAGTTTTACCTGCATACACAACGAAAGCCTATGCTAGTCTGGAGGTGTCCCAAGACCGCCCAACCATGCTGATGTCCCAACTAACCCACAGCCACTAGCACTCTCAACACAAACTCCACAGACGCTCATCTGGAGAGGTGATCCAAACCGAAGCAATAGAGGGCTTCACACTGACCTCTAAGCCCCTCCTCTTTCCTCACAGTCAAGCCTTTCAACTGACCACCATGTACTGTGTTGACTGGTGGAACGCACCATGTACTGTGTTGACTGGTGGAACGCACCATGTACTGTGTTGACTGGTGGAATGCACCATGTACTGTGTTGACTGGTGGAATGCACCATGTACTGTGTTGACTGGTGGAATGCACCATGTACTGTGTTGACTGGTGGAACGCACCATGTACAGCGTTGACTGGTGGAATGCACCATGTACAGCGTTGACTGGTGGAACGCACCATGTACTGTGTTGACTGGTGGAACGCACCATGTACTGTGTTGACTGGTGGAATGCACAATAACATGAGACCAGTTCAGCGTCTAAGTGACTCGACTTCATCTCACCGGACTGCAGAGTATCTCTCATCATCAATAAATGTGCACCAGTGTGTATTTTGAAGGTTTTGTTCAGAATCAACTAAGTCTTCCCCTGCATTGCTGTGACTGACCTGGTGAGGAAATCTGAGCTGAGCAGCATCAGCCTGCACAGCGTCAATCTCAGCTGCCGACCACTGGAGTTATCATGCCAAGTACTAATTAACTGTGACACTAGGACTGGCTTAAGTGCTGGGGTGACTGGCAGCCGGAAACCCTCTACAGTCCACGTGACATCAGCCTTGCCACATGACGTCAGCTTTGTCACATGACGTCAGCCTTGCCATGTATGTCAGCCCTGCCACATGACATCAGCCTTGCCACATGACGTCAGCCTTGCCACATGACATTAGCCTTGCCACATGACATCAGCCTTGCCACAGTCAGACAGACGAGCGGTGGAAGCAGACACTTTGAACAGCTTTCCACTGGCACAGCAACACTCCCCTGGGGGAAGTGTCCATACAAAAGTCAGCTGTCACAGCAACACTCCCCCGGGGAAGTGTCCATACAAAAGTCAGCTGTCACAGCAACACTCCCCCGGGGAAGTGTCCATACAAAAGTCAGCTGGCACAGCAACACTCCCCCAGGGAAGTGTCCATACAAAGGTCAGCTGTCACAGCAACACTCCCCTGGGGAAGTGTTCATACAAAAGTCAGCTGTCACAGCAACACTCCCCCGGGGAAGTGTTCATACAAAAGTCAGCTGTCACAGCAACACTCCCCCGGGAAAGTGTCCATACAAAAGTCAGCTGTCACAGCAACACTCCCCCGGGGAAGTGTCCATAAAAAAGTCAGCTGTCACAGCAACACTCCCCTGGGGAATTGTCCATACAAAAGTCAGCTGTCACACAGCTACGTGCCAAGTTCTTTTGTGCTTCCTCCGCCACTTGGGCTTGAAGCCGACTGTATGTAAACAGAGAATCCTTCAGGAACCAAGTTAACTGTATGTTTTTCAGTGGGAACAATCCTCGACAAGCATTTGCAAAAATCATCACTGTTTTTTGGTTCAATCAAAAACAAAGCAAGCACGACAGCAGACCAGAGAATAAACGAATCCTCTCTCAAACCACAATCATTTCGCCCTGATACTGTGACAGGCACCTCAAGGTGCAGACGGCACTAAAAAACAAAACATTACTGACCACACTGACAGTCACTGAACTTGCTTACTGACCAGTCACTCAGCCATGCACCACGCTGACACTACATGTTCCACCTCCTGAGACGTACAAAATGCGACACATTCACCTGGATCCATGCAGAGCTCAGGTGTACAAACAACTGAGCAAGTGGAGGCAAGGTCATGGACACCAACAAGTTACAGTGTTACACGGTAACGCCATCAAACAGCAAAAGAACCTCCACGCGCTTCAACAACTCCCAACACTGAACTGCTGCTCCTGTTCCCTCTGAAGAACAGGGAGTGGAGTGTAGACAGAGCGCAAGGTGCAGGTCAGTATCAGAACCGCTCACAAGCTGCCGGTGTGCCAAAGTCAAGGAACGCTTGCCGGCAAAACTGTGACTGAGCTTTTCTGCAGACGGGGGATGAGGCAGCATTTAAATGCCTTTTTTTATCTTTTTTATCACGGTACGTTATGGAAATCAAATCACATGTAAATGCCCTCTGGCCTTGTCAGCACAGTACACTGATCACAGAAACTGCACAGCATATGTTCCATTCAAATGACTCAACACAAGCACACACTGACCACATGACTCATCACAATGTCCAATGAAAACATCCAGCAGCCCACACACAATGCACATGACTGTGTCTGGCACCATCAGCCTACTTAACACTTACACGTTCATAAAATCATCCTCATGTAAAGCAAAAACATTTTATTTCCCACATTCTTGACTGGCATTCAGACTCACAGCCGATATGGCCACTGCAGGCAGACACACAACATGGGTCAGAGGGTCAATCAGACACACAACAAGGGTCAGAGGGTCAATCAGACACACAACAAGGGTCAGAGGGTCCATCAGACACACAACATGGGTCAGAGGGTCACTTGGACAGACAACAAGGGTCAAAGGGTCAATCGGACACACAACAAGGGTCAGAGGCCATGGACAGAAAGCTGGAAGGACACCGGGATGGAAGCCACCAAGTGAGGACTTGGAACATGGTCTGAGGGTCTACCGTTGTATTACAATTATTCCATAACCCCCCATACCTCCACCTGTTATAGAACAGGAGCATACTGATGAACATCATAATAACAAACGGCTATTAAAGACAGCACAACAACACAAGTTGCTCCTCAGTACCATCCACCAGAAAGGGTGGGTGGGTGGTGGGGGCAAGAGAACGTTTAATTATAATTTGTTATACAGGTTGGCATTTTACTGGAAGTTGAAGAACAGCAAGTCCCTTGACACACAGTGACTGGTACCATCAACACTGCTTCTTTCTAGATGTACTTCTGGTGGAGTTCATGTACCTTTTATCGACTCACATGGCAGCTACCGTAGACTTCTTGTTCTTCAACTCTGACCATCATGTGGTACAGTGTTGACTGGTGAAATGCATGATGACTGGAGTCGGAATCCAGCATTGCAGTGAACGTCATTTTCCTCATCTGACTGCTGCAGCTAATATTGCTCGTTGTCAGTGAACACGCGCCATCACATACTGTGAAGGTTTTGTTGGGAATCCACTAGTCTGACTTACTAACAGTGAGGGTTTTGTTGGGAATCCACTAGTCTGACTTACTAACAGTGAGGGTTTTGTTGGGAATCCACCAGTTTGACTTACTAACAGTGAGGGTTTTGTTGGGAATCCACCAGTCTGACTTACTAACAGTGAGGGTTTTGTTGCGAATCCACCAGTCTGACTTACTAACAGTGAGGGTTTTGTTGGGAATCTACCAGTTTCTCCCTCTGTTACCAGGCTTTAGCTTGTGGGCTGCATGGCAACCTCTTTTTTGGGGGTCTCATGTGCTTAACATTATTTAACACTTTCTGATGGGCTGGAGCAGCTCAGAACCCTCGATTGGACCAGACAACAACAAAACAAAAAGGAAGAGGTTCCAAGTGCTGGAGGCATGTATAGGTTAAAGATCTCATGGCAGTGCAAAACAAATCTTGGATACATATCTTGGAGATATATTCTCTCACACTAGCAACACACCAATGCTCTGTGATAGCTGGCTTTCCCTGGGAAATGTGACCTGACTGTTCCACAGGGCAATGCCTGGCCTGAGGAATGCATGCACAGAACAGAGGGCATCTCCAAAGACAGCTGGCTTTTCCGTGGGACAATGCCTGGTCTGTACAATGCTACAGAACACAGGGCATCTCCAGGGACAGCTGGCTTTTCCAAAGGACAATGCCTGGTCTGTACAATGCTACAGAACAGAGGGCATCTCCAAGGACAGCTGGCTTTTCCAAAGGACAATGCCTGGTCTGTACATCACTACAGAACAGAGGGCATCTCCAAGGACAGCTGGCTTTTCCAATGGACAATGCCTGGTCTGTACATCACTACAGAACAGAGGGCATCTCCAAGGACAGCTGGCTTTTCCAATGGACAATGCCTGGTCTGTACATCACTACAGAACAGAGGGCATCTCCAAGGACAGCTGGCTTTTCCAATGGACAATGCCTGGTCTGTACATCACTACAGAACAGAGGGCATCTCCAAGGACAGCTGGCTTTTCCAATGGACAATGCCTGGTCTGTACATCACTACAGAACAGAGGGTATCTCCGGGGACAGATCTTTCCTTGGGGCCAAGTCTGGCCTGAACAACACAAATAGAGAACAGGCGGCATCTCAAAGGACAGATGGCATTTCCACAGAAATGACTCTGCAGAACTTTCTGTGGGTAGGATGCTTTAGGGCACTGCCATCATGAGCACATCATACAAGAACCGTCACACTGAAAAGTATGGTGCCTTCCACAGTCAATCAATCATGGCCACTTTAACAATCAACCAAAGTCACCTGGACAGTCAACCAAACAGATGACAGTCAACTGACATGAAGTGACGGTCAACAGTTACTTTGATAATTAAATCATAGCTACTTTGACAATCAATCACAGTTACTCTGACAGCCAATCAATTACAGTTACTTTGACAGTAATAAATCATATTACTTTGACAGGTAATAAACCATAGTTAGTTTGACAGGTAATAAATCATAGTTACTTTGACATTCACCAACAAGTTATATTTGACAGTCAATCAACCATAGTTACTTTGACACAGTCAGACAAGCACAGTTACTTTGAAGGCTAATTAATCATAGTTACTTTGACAGTCAATCAATCATAGTTACTCTGACAATCATAGTTACTTTGACCATCAATCAATCATACGTTGACAGTCAATCAATCATAGTTACTTTGGTGGCTGATATCATAGTTACTTTGACAGTCAGTCAAGCATAGTTACTTTGACAATCAGTCATAGTTACTTTGACAGCAATCAAGCATAGTTACTTTGACAGTCAATCAGTCATAGTTACTTTGACAGCAATCAAGCATAGTTACTTTGACAGCCAATCAATCATAGTTACTTTGACAGTCAATCAAACATAGTTACTTTGATGGCTATCAATCAATCATAGTTACTTTGACAGTCAATCATGGTGGTTAATCATAGTTACTTTGACAGTCAATCAGGCATAGTTACTTTGGTGGCTAATCATAGTTACTTTGACAGTCAATCAATCAGTTACTTTGACAGCTAGTCAATCACAGTTACTTTGACTATCAACCAATCACAGTTACTTTGACAGTCAACCAATCACAGTTACTTTGACAGTCAAAGTTCCTTTGACAGTCAATCATGGCTACCTTCACAGACAATGATGGTTACCTTCACAGACAATCATGGGTACCTTCACAATCATGGTTACTTTCACAATCATGACTACTTTCACAGACAACCATGGCTACCTTCACAATCATGGCTACTTTCACAATCATGGCTACCTTCACAGACAACCATGGCTACCTTCACAATCATGGCTACTTTTACAGACAATCATGGCTACCCTCACAAACAGACAATCAAGGCTACCATCAGCCCCAAGAAAGGCACAGTGTAGGGACAGCACCATGATGAAGTGACCAACACAGTGTAGGGACAGCACCATGATGAAGTGACCAACACAGTGTAGGGACAGCACCATGATGAAGTGACCAACACAGTGTAGGGACAGCACCATGATGAAGTGACCAACACAGTGTAGGGACAGCACCATGATGAAGTGACCAACACAGTGTAGGGACAGCACTATGATGAAGTGACCAACAACACAGTGTAGGGACAGCACCATGATGAAGTGACCAACACAGTGTAGCAACAGCACCATGATGAAGTGACCAACAACACAGTGTAGCGACAGCACCATGATGAAGTGACCAACAACACAGTGTTAGGGACAGCACCATGATGAAGTGACCAACAACACAGTGTAGGGACAGCACCACGATGAAGTGACCAACACAGTGTAGGGACAGCACCATGATGAAGTGACCAACACAGTGTAGGGACAGCACCATGATGAAGTGACCAACACAGTGTTAGGGACAGCACTATGATGAAGTGACCAACAACACAGTGTAGGGACAGCACCATGATGAAGTGACCAACACAGTGTAGGGACAGCACCATGATGAAGTGACCAACACAGTGTAGCAACAGCACCATGATGAAGTGACCAACAGCACTGGACAGTGTCGGTCTCACTTTCTGTCTGCATGTCAACTGTTCTTCGTTCTACAGATGGATGTTTTGGTTCTGGGGGTCATCTCAGTGAGGGGAAGTAACTCCCACAGATGGGAAGGGGCAGGACTGATTGTCAACGTCCACCGGCTTTGAAATACAAATGATCTCAAGCAACACACTTCTCTAGCAGCTGAGCGAGCATTCAGAGGACAATCACAATGCTCCAGTTCTGCTTTATTCACCAGGTAATGGAGCAACAGTTGGAGCAGCAAACACTGCTGCCATAAAGAGGTACAGCTGCCATGAAGCAGAACGTGGCTTATGTTCCCACAGGTGACGTTTCCGAGATGGCAGCCAACTGCAGAGGGTGTAATACTGTCATAAGAAGACGATGTGTTGATGGGGGGTAGTGTCGGGGTGGGGGGGGCATGGTTGCAGTCATCAAGAACTCCTGTCAATGCAGGCGCCAGGAGGAGACTGGCTGGCTGTTGGTGCCAAGTTTACCGTCGACCTGAAACCAGTTGGTACAGCGTCTGACATTTGATCAACCTCGCAGAGTCACCAGAGGATTAGCACACACTACTGTAAATCACACAGTGAGATTTCTACTTTATCAGGGTAAAATGTCACTAAATCACAAGTAAAAAGCTGGCTGGCAGTTTCGTACACAACACAATCTAAATAAAATTAAAATAATTCTCTTTACAATTGATGGGAAAATTCCAGGCAGCAGGAAAAGCATGCATGGCTATATTCTGATGAACTCCACACATAAATGTGGGTGTGAGGAAAGCAAGGCAAAGGATGAAGAAAAAGAAGCAGAGGAGGAGGAAGAGGGTAAGCAGGTACCTGTTGTGTTTGAGGTGACTTTTCACCAGGTGACCGGCAGCCAATGCGGACATGAGACTCAGCTCCCCGGCCAGGACGGTGGCACAAATGATGGATGCCAGCTGCTTGGCGTTGGCGCTGGGGTTCCCCTCATTGGACCCCCTGACTCCCAGCATCTGACAAAGACAATACCAGAATCATTCATCCACTCGGACTGCAGTACACCGCCATATTCATAATGATACAGGGAATTCTGTGAAGCACCAACCCCATGGTTCAGTGCACATATGTTGTCATTGATTACAAGAGTCCTAACTCTGTCTCAGAAACATGCACAGTGCTCAGCACAAACTGAAACAACCAAGGAAACACTGAAAGGAAAGGACTGAGCACAGGAAACAAAGAGAGAGACAAGAGAGATGTAAAGAACCTATAGCAAGTCTCAGCCAGGGAGAGACTGCTGCAAGCAAAAGGTACAATCCTTCAAGCTGATCTTTTTCTTTTAAAGCATGTCTCTTTGTCAAACTCAGGTCTCTGTGGTTACATCCCTTGCTACATCTTTTTCTTTTAAAGCATGTCTCTTTGTCAAACTCAGGTCTCTGTGGTTACATCCCTTGCTACATCTTTTTCTTTTAACTCTTTCATCCCTGAAAACCGCTACAGCGGTTGAGAGAATCTTTCCCTTCATTCCTGAGAACCTCTAGAGCGGGGCAGGCATAAACACTCCCTTCCTTCCGGCTGGCCGCTGCAGCGGTTCTGCCTTTGAAATCTGCGCCTATCTGTCACATGGTCAGCACGTCAGTTCCCCCTGGCCAGTGTAACGGGACCTGAGGAATGTTTTGATAAGCCGCACAATGCTTTGATTAGCCGTGCCTGGCCACTGCCAGATTGTGGGAAAGTGTCCAGTGCACAAAATTTGTCCATTTCTAGGGATGGGGTTAGGGTATTCTGTACAGTTGGAAAGATGGCGGCGGATGAGTACAATGACAGTGACCGGTTCTCTGATGATGATGTTTATGACAATCTGGGCGAAAATGATTTTGATCTGTTTGAACTGACAGAAGAGGAGAAAGCAGAGCTTGCAAATGCATTTAAAGATGATAGTGAGAGTGGTGATGAACTGGATGATGAAAACCTGCCATTGTTTTTTACTCAGCCACATTTTGAGTGGACAGGTGGGGGACACTGCTGTGACACGAGACATACCTCTGATGTCCAATGCAGATGTGTACAGAGACATAGTAAATATAGTTGTACAGAGTTACGGTGGAAACATTGTGTATATATATGATAGAAACGGCGTATGGATTACACTAAAATGAAACAATTATACTGTGAACTCATGCTTCCTACTCTTGTGCAAACCGTCACCTTTTCATCACCATTTCAAGGACACAGACAATGTGACAAATGGAATTTCTGGAGACAGTTTCTATGTGGATGTTTTCTGGGACATCAGACTGTAAGTAGGGAGCATGTTCCATTTCTCTTGGCATGTTCTGTGGGCCTGCAAATGTTGGTTTCGTCTGTTTGTCTTAAAAAAGGTATGTGTCACCTTTATTTGCACCTGTGTGTCACCCTCCTGGTGACAGTGACTCTGAAAGTGTGACCATTGCCTTCTGACTTCATTTACCTACACAGCGATATATAGGTTGCCATGGTTTTACTAAGAGCTTGCAGACACAGATGACTCAAACCCACATACCCTCTTTCACAGATTTTTTCCTTATGAAAACCCAGGAATGAAAGGACTGTTATGCATATAGGAACATAGGAATAAGGGGAAGTAATGCCAAATACGAAACAGGGATGAAAGAGTTAAAGCATGTCTCTTTGTCAAACTCAGGTCTCTGTGGTTACATCCCTTGCTACATCTTTTTCTTTTAAAGCATGTCTCTTTGTCAAACTCAGGTCTCTGTGGTTACATCCCTTGCTACATCTTTTTCTTTTAAAGCATGTCTCTTTGTCAAACTCAGGTCTCTGTGGTTACATGCCTTGCTACATCTTTTTCTTTTAAAGCATGTCTCTGTCAAACTCAGGTCTCTGTGGTTACATGCCTTGCTACATCTTTTTCTTTTAAAGCATGTCTCTTTGTCAAACTCAGGTCTCTGTGGTTACATCCCTTGCTACATCTTTTTCTTTTAAAGCATGTCTCTTTGTCAGACTCAGGTCTCTGTGGTTACATCCCTTGCTACATCTTTTTCTTTTAAAGCATGTCTCTTTGTCAAACTCAGGTCTCTGTGGTTACATCCCTTGCTACATCTTTTTCTTTTAAAGCATGTCTCTTTGTCAGACTCAGGTCTCTGTGGTTACATCCCTTGCTACATCTTTTTCTTTTAAAGCATGTCTCTTTGTCAGACTCAGGTCTCTGTGGTTACATCCCTTGCTACATCTTTTTCTTTTAAAGCATGTCTCTTTGTCAAACTCAGGTCTCTGTGGTTACATCCCTTGCTACATCTTTTTCTTTTAAAGCATGTCTCTTTGTCAAACTCAGGTCTCTGTGGTTACATCCCTTGCTACATCTTTTTCTTTTAAAGCATGTCTCTTTGTCAAACTCAGGTCTCTGTGGTTACATCCCTTGCTACATGTGTGACACTGAGTGCTGTAACATCCCCCGTCTCTTGACTCAATTACTCCACGCAAGTACTCTTGACCTCAGTCTCTTTCACATTACACGGCCTGTCTCTTTCACATTACACGGCCTGTCTCTTTCACATTACAGGGCCTGTCTCTTTCACATTACACGGCCTGTCTCTTTCACATTACAGGGCCTGTCTCTTTCACATTACACGGCCTGTCTCTTTCACATTACAGGGCCTGTCTCTTTCACATTACACGGCCTGTCTCTTTCACATTACAGGGCCTGTCTCTTTCACATTGCACGGCCTGTCTCTTTCACATTACACGGCCTGTCTCTTTCACATTACACGGCCTGTCTCTTTCACATTACACGGCCTGTCTCTTTCACATTACAAGGCCTGTCTCTTTCACATTACACGGCCTGTCTCTTTCACATTACAAGGCCTGTCTCTTTCACATTACAGGGCCTGTCTCTTTCACATTACAGGGCCTGTCTCTTTCACATTACAGGGCCTGTCTCTTTCACATTACAAGGCCTGTCTCTTTCACATTACACGGCCTGTCTCTTTCACATTACAGGGCCTGTCTCTTTCACATTGCACGGCCTGTCTCTTTCACATTACACGGCCTGTCTCTTTCACATTACACGGCCTGTCTCTTTCACATTACACGGCCTGTCTCTTTCACATTACACGGCCTGTCTCTTTCACATTACACGGCCTGTCTCTTTCACATTACAGGGCCTGTCTCTTTCACATTACAGGGCCTGTCTCTTTCACATTACAGGGCCTGTCTCTTTCACATTACAAGGCCTGTCTCTTTCACATTACAGGGCCTGTCTCTTTCACATTACACGGCCTGTCTCTTTCACATTACACGGCCTGTCTCTTTCACATTACAAGGCCTGTCTCTTTCACATTACAGGGCCTGTCTCTTTCACATTACAGGGCCTGTCTCTTTCACATTACAGGGCCTGTCTCTTTCACATTACAGGGCCTGTCTCTTTCACATTTAAGGGCCTGTCTCTTTCACATTACACGGCCTGTCTCTTTCACATTACACGGCCTGTCTCTTTCACATTACACAGCCTGTCTCTTTCACATTACAGGGCCTGTCTCTTTCACATTACACAGCCTGTCTCTTTCACATTACAGGGCCTGTCTCTTTCACATTACAAGGCCTGTCTCTTTCACATTACACGGCCTGTCTCTTTCACATTACAGTGCCTCTTTCACATTACAGACAGGAAGAAATCAAAAAAGTAAGAACTATTTTTTTTTTTCAAGTCTCAAGAAACTAACATTATTTTACACAACATTTGGTGACCACACACATAATCATAATAATAATAGTAATAATAACATGCACTTATCATGCGCTCATCAATGCCCTGAGCACTCACATGATACATATTAACCTAAACAAAAGCAATTAAAAACAAGCAAGCAACCCCACCTTCCCCCGCCAAACAACAAAAAGGGAAAGATAACCACAAAGAACAAACTAACTGCATGACCAAAATTTGTGATAGTACCACTTCAGGCAGTGTCCACTTTGCATTTATTTTTCTATGTATGGAATACAGACATGCTTGACTCGACATGACCTAAGCCTGTTGTTCCTTCGCTGATAAAAACAACACCTTTTCTTCCACAGCCCTAGTTTCACGAGCCACGCCTTCAGAAGTGCCCCACCGCCCACTCACCTCCAGGCAGGCTGACTGCGGTGGCAGCACGGTGCCCCCTCCTACGGTGCCCACCTCCAGTGAGGGCATGGTGCATGACACGTAGAGGTCATCCCCGCTGGGCCCCGTGGGCCACATGGTGGTGATGCAGTTGGAGCTGGCGATGGCCTGGGCTGGGTCCTACACACAGTGATAATTAGAGGTTAGGACCTGGGTGGGTGGCACTGATAACCAGCATAAAGGACCTGGGTGGGTGGTACTGGTAACTAATGGTAAGGACCTGGGTGGGTGTTACTGATAACTAATGGTAAAGACCTGGGTGGGTGTTACTGATAACTAATGGTAAAGACCTGGGTGGGTGGTACTGATAACTAATGGTAAGGACCTGGGTGGGTGGTAGTGATAACTAATGGTAAAGACCTTGGTGGGTGGTACTGATAAACTGATAACTAATGGTAAGGACCTGGGTGGGTGGTACTGATAACCTGTGGAAAGGACCTGGTGGGTGGTACTGGTAACCAATGTAAAGGACCTGGTGGGTGTTACTGATAACTAATGGTAAGGACCTGGGTGGCCAACTTTTGCCACTGTCACATTTGTCCCTTGGAAGTCCTTTCTCACCTTCACTTTGTCTGTTTCTGAACCTACACACGCAGCACACAGACAGACCAGCAGGTGGACACAACAGGACACTCCCAACGCAGTTACCTCAGCACTCTACAGGTAATGCTAACTCCACGCAGGTTAGACACAACTAAACCTACACACGCAGCACACAGACAGACCAGCAGGTGGACACAACAGGACACTCCCAACGCAGTTACCTCAGCACTCTACAGGTAATGCTAACTCCACGCAGGTTAGACACAACTAAACCTACACACGCAGCACACAGACCAGCAGGTGGACACAACAGGACACTCCCACCACTGTCACCTCAGGACTCTACAGGTAATGCCAACTCCACACAGGCTGGACACAATTAAACTGACCTGTCCAGTGGCGATGTAGATGGCGCTGACCATGTTGGCGGAGTGAGCATTGAAACCCCCGATGGCACCGGCCATGGCAGATCCCTGGAAGTTCTTCTTGAAGTTGAGCTCAGCCAGTGCTGGGGTGCAGGACTTGAGGACGGTCCGCACGACGTGGCCAGGGATGGTGGCACAGCACACCACCGACTTTCCGCGCCCCTCAACCCTGATCCACAGGCAAACAGACACAGGCATCAACTCTCTGAGACTTTTTCCCTGAACCTTGCTGATCAGTCAGCTTTCAAAGCACAGGAAACAGACACAAGCATCAACTAACTCTCTGAGACTTTTTCCCTGAACCTTGCTGATCAGTCAGCTTTCAAAGCACAGGAAACAGACACAAGCATCAACTAACTCTCTGAGACTTTTTCCCTGAACCTTGCTGATCAGTCAGCTTTCAAAGCACAGGAAACAGACACAAGCATCAACTAGCTCTCTGAGACTTTTTCCCTGAACCTTGCTGATCAGTCAGCTTTCAAAGCACAGGAAACAGACACAAGCATCAACTAGCTCTCTGAGACTTTTTCCCTGAACCTTGCTGATCAGTCAGCTTTCAAAGCACAGGAAACAGACACAAGCATCAACTAGCTCTCTGAGACTTTTTCCCTGAACCTTGCTGATCAGTCAGCTTTCAAAGCTCTATCACCGATTCCAAGGCAAGTTCTTCCCAGTCTGCACCGCCCCCCCCCCCTCCCCCACCTTCCCCCTTCCCTGAAGTGAAAAGTAAAGAGTGAAATCCAAGAAAAGCAACTGTTTTTATCAACTCCTGAAAAAAGAGGCCTCTGATTCTCCCTTGCTGTATGGCGACACTGCGGTACAAGAGACAGTTCCCATTGTGTACATATGAAAGCCAGTGAGGAAAAATAGTGAGTTATGTCTGCAGAAAAAGAAGCCATTTAAGTCTTTGATGCTACTGTGACACAATATGAGGTACAGGTTATCAAACCTAACATGAACAGGTCAACTCAGTATCACAAACACAAAGTGTGAGAAATAGTGTTTTTATCATGCTGTCTCAGAAAAGGTAATGTTCCAGTCAAAGTCATCACACACACACATGCAGACACACATACAACACATACACACACACACAATCAAGCTGAAGCACTGACCAGTTGATAGCAGCAGGTTTCTTGTCAGTACAGAAGTTACCGCTGAGACTGATGATCTTCATGTCAGATAATTTGGTCTGCAGTTCATTCAACACCTTCTCACAACCCTGCACACAGACAACAACAACAATGCTCAGGTCCACAATACCCACCCCTAAAAGCTTCAAGTGTGCTACAGAATTTACAAGGAACAACATGGAGAGGGTTACATGAAGTCAAGTGTCTCCCCATACATGTGCACACACACACACACACACACACACACACACACACACACACACACACACACACACACGCACACACATGCACAGTCACACTCAATTTAAATTATTTTTTAAAGTTCTAGAACAATTATTATTTCAGTAGCAAGCACGAGGCGGACAGGCAGATGGACAGACCAGGAGGTGGTCAGACTGACTAAGCAGCAGGTTTACGCCTGTGTTGTTCCGCAAGGAGGAGACAAGGCAATGCAGATCTATCGGCCATAAACATGGCCACTGCAAGACAGGGGGCAGCTGGCTCAACAGACAGCGGGTCAGATGGCTGACAGACAGGGGGACCAAAAATGGACAGAGAAATGGACAGACAGGGGGTCAGATGGCTGACAGACAGGGGGACCAAAAATGGACAGAGAAATGGACAGACAGGGGGTCAGATGGCTGACAGACAGGGGGACCAAAAATGGACAGAGAAATGGACAGACAGGGGGTCAGATGGCTGACAGACAGGGGGACCAAAAATGGACAGAGAAATGGACAGACAGGGGGTTAGATGGCTGACAGACAGGGGGACCAAAAATGGACAGAGAAATGGACAGACAGGGGGTCAGATGGCTGACAGACAGGGGGACCAAAAATGGACAGAGAAATGGACAGACAGGGGGTCAGATGGCTGACAGACAGGGGGACCAAAAATGGACAGAGAAATGGACAGACAGGGGGTCAGATGGCTGACAGACAGGGGGACCAAAACTGGACAGAGAAATGGACAGACAGGGGGTTAGATGGCTGACAGACAGGGGGACCAAAAATGGACAGAGAAATGGACAGACAGGGGGTTAGATGGCTGACAGACAGGGGGACCAAAAATGGACAGAGAAATGGACAGACAGGGGGTTAGATGGCTGACAGACAGGGGGACCAAAAATGGACAGAGAAATGGACAGACAGGGGGTTAGATGGCTGACAGACAGGGGGACCAAAACTGGACAGAGAAATGGACAGACAGGGGGTTAGATGGCTGACAGACAGGGGGACCAAAAATGGACAGAGAAATGGACAGACAGGGGGTTAGATGGCTGACAGACAGGGGGACCAAAAATGGACAGAGAAATGGACAGACAGGGGGTTAGATGGCTGACAGACAGGGGGACCAAAAATGGACAGAGAAATGGACAGACAGGGGGTTAGATGGCTGACAGACAGGGGGACCAAAAATGGACAGAGTAATGGACAGACAGGGGGTTAGATGGCTGACAGATAGGGTGTCAGATGGCTGGACAGTCAGGGGGACAGGCAGCTGGACAGACAGGGGGACAGATGGCTGGACAGACACAGGGACAAATGGCTGGACATCAGGGGGACAGATGGTTGGACAGACAGCTGGACAGACAGGGGGTCAGATGGCTGGACAGACAGGGGGACAGATGGTTGGACAGACAGCTGGACAGACAGGGGGACAGGCAGCTGGACAGACAGGGGGACAGATGGCTGGACAGACACGGGGACAAATGGCTGGACAGACAGGGGGACAGATGGTTGGACAGACAGGGGGTCAGGTGGCTGGACAGACAGGGGGACAGATGGTAGGACAGACAGGGGGTCAGATGGCTGGACAGACAGGGGGACAGATGGCTGGACACACAGGGGGTCAGGTGGCTGGACACACAGGGGGTCAGGTGGCTGGACAGACAGGGGGACAAAGAAATAGACAGAGAAATGGACAGACTGACCTTAGACAGCATGTTCATTCCCATGGCATCCCCTGTGGTAGAAACGAAGCGGATGTAGACCTGCCTGTCACACAGAGACAGCGTCAACTTCTGAAGACGAGCAAACCTGCAGTCAGAAGGAAGGTGTCAAATGAAGCCAATGCCCTGATCTCTCAGCATCAAACACTGTGCTACTGATGATGAAGTGCTACTGATTCAAACTTGTCACAACTAACACAAATTCCCTCACCGAGGAAAGAGAGGTAACATAAAATTGGCAAGAGAGGTAACCAGTAAAGCAGGAAAGAGAGCTAACAGGTAAAATACACAAGAGAAGTAACAGGTAAAATAGGAAAGAGATGTAACAGGTAAAAGAAGAAAGAGAGGTAACAGGTAAAATAGGCAAGTAACAGGTAAAATAGGAAAGAGATGTAACAGGTAAAACAGGCAAGAGAGGTAACAGGTAAAATAGAATGAGAAGTAACAGGAGGAAGTGAGATAGAGAACAGAGGTGAGGTAACAGGTAAAAAAGGAAAGAGAGGTAACAGGAGGAAGGGTGACAGAGAACAGAGGTGAGGTAACAGGTAAAAAAGGAAAGAGAGGTAACAGGAGGAAGGGTGACAGAGAACAGAGGTGAGGTAACAGGTAAAAAAGGAAAGAGAGGTAACAGGAGGAAGGGTGACAGAGAACAGAGGTGAGGTAACAGGTAAAATAGGAAAGAAACAGGAGGAAGGATGACAGAGAACAGAGGTGAGGTAACAGGTAATATAGGAAAGAAACAGGAGGAAGGGTGACAGAGAACAGAGGTAACAGGTAAAATAGGAAAGAGGAGGAAGGATGACAGAGAACAGAGGTGAGGTAACAGGTAAAATAGGAAAGAAACACGTGGAAGGGTGACAGAGAACAGAGGTAACAGGTAAAATAGGAAAGAAACAGGAGGAAGGGTGACAGAGAACAGAGGTGAGGTAACAGGTAAAATAGGAAAGAGAGGTAACAGAAGGAAGGGAAATAGAGAACAGAGGCGAGTTAACAGGTAAAATAGGAAAGAGAGGTAACAGGAGGAAGGGTAACAGAGAACAGAGGTGAGGTAACAGGTAAAATAGGAAAGAGAGGTAACAGGAGGAAGGGTAACAGAGAACAGAGGTGAGGTAACAGATAAAATAGGAACGAGAGGTAACAGGAGGAAGGGTGACAGAGAACAGAGGTGAGGTAACAGGTAAAATAGGAAAGAGAGGTAACAGGAGGAAGGGAAATAGAGAACAGAGGCGAGTTAACAGGTAAAATAGGAAAGAGAGGTAACAGGAGCATGGGAGATAGAGAACAGAGGTAAGTGTAAAGTCTGTGCACCTGCTGGTAGAATCGAACCATTCCTTCACTTGCTCAAAGTTCTCCCGCTCCTCCAGCCACCGTATCGCCTCCCTGAAAGCAGTCAGCACAAAGCTGTTAACACACACCAGTTAACATACAGAGGTCAACACAAAGCAGTCAGCACAAAGCTGTTAACACACACCAGTTAACATAAAGTGGTCAACACAAAGCAGTTAACACAAACCAGTTAACATAAAGCAGTCAGCACAAAGCTGTTAACACACACACCAGTTAACATAAAGTGGTCAACACAAAGCAGTTAACACAAACCAGTTAACATAAAGTGGTCAGCACAAAACTGTTAACACACACCAGTTAACATAAAGTGGTCAACACAAAGCAGTTAACACAAACCAGTTAACATAAAGTGGTCAACACAAAGCAGTTAACACAAACCAGTTAACATAAAGTGGTCAACACAAAGCAGTCAACACAAAGCTGTTAACACACACCAGTTAACATAAAGTGGTCAACACAAAGCAGTCAGCACAAAGCTGTTAACACACACCAGTTAACATAAAGTGGTCAACACAAAGCTGTTAACACAAACTAGTCAACACAAAGCCATTAACAGAAAACTGTTAACATAAATCTGTTAATATAAACTAGTCAACACAAAGCTTTTACCATAAACCAGTCAACACAAAGCAGTTGACATAAACACATCAGCACAAACACCTACACCTACAAAGGCATAGAAAAGAAGAAGCAAAAGAAGTGCATGGTAAGACTGCACATGACTGCAGGCACACAAATATGCACGAGGATGAATACATGTGTGCTTGCAGGGGTATGTTGGACATGTATGTGTGTGCATGGATGTCTACAGCTTTGCATGTTTACATGTGTACCTGTGAATATACAGCTATGTGTATGTTTGTGTGTGTGTGTGTGTGTGTGCATGTATATGTATGTGTGTTCTAATAAGTACATTTCTCCGTGTGTGTTCACATGTGCATGTGTGCCCCCAGGGAGCTGGCTCTTGTGCCGGGGGTGTTTAAACCAAGCTGCTCCACCCCTTTCACTCTTTTCTTACGTCTAGTTTCTGTCTACCGGCCCTTTCAACTATATTTCATTCCAAAAACTCTCTCCACAATACCACCGTTTCAGCTCCCTTCTTACAGCTTATTTCTACCTAACCGGCCATTCTCCTGTATTTATAAACAACACAGGAAAGGTTTTTAGTCTGTGCTTTACCCACTTCTAACGACTGTGTTTTATTTATTAAAAATCTGAATACATATAAGTTTTTAACATGGACATATTTTTGTCAGATATTGTGTAGCGACAAACTGTGTAACGCCCTGAGATAACCCTAATGGTTGACTGGGCGTAACACACCAAATTACTTACTTACATGTGCGTGTGTGTGCATGTGTGTGTGTGGATGTGCATACACATGTGTGCATGTGCAGTGTGTGCTGGGGGGTGTATGTGTGTGTGCATGCATGTATGTTCATGCATTGTGTGTGTGTGTGTGTGTGTGTGTGTGTGTGTGTGTGTGTGTGTGTGTGTGTGTGTGTGTGTGTATGCGTGTGTGTGTGCATGCATGCATGCATGCGTGAGTGTGTATGTGTGTGTGCGTGTGTATGTGCAATTTGCCACTCACACAGCTCGTTTGACAGTGGGAAACTCCACCACCGGGGCCCTGGTCATGCCGTCCCTGTACACAGCACTGGTCACACCCCCACTTTGCTGTCAACACACATTTCAGATACTTTTACAGGCAAGGAAACAGTCCATCCCACCCAACTCACCAGTAACAATCAGAAGAAAACATTTGGCAACATGAGGAAACATATCCACACGAGAGGCAATTTGAGAGCTAACCGTGGAATGTCCTTCACAACAGCACTTTTCAACTGAATACTGAGGAAGACTATTTGTAATCCTACCTTCACATTTTGCAGCAGCAGTATCTGGCATCCTGAAGCAAACCTGAAAACCAGTCATGCATGCACAGACACACTGGCACACGCAACCAAGCACCAGTTACACACACAGGAATGGCGTTGGAAAATCTGGTTCTGTGAACAGCCTGAGGGTAGGCAGCCAGAATCTAAGCCACACCCAGACAGGATCTTTAGATGAAGCAAATGTGTCACCAAAGACCACCTGATAAGAGACCACCCCAGTGAAAGACCAGCCTGATGAGAGACCCTGTGAGACCACCCTGAACAGAGACCACCCAAATGAGGGACCAGCCCACTTGAATAATAATGTACATTTACCATGTGCTCATGAATGCCCCTGAGTGCTTACATGGTGTATATTAACCTAAATACAGCATTCTATACACAGTGCTACCAAAACAATTTACACAAAGTATTATATGGAAAACACACACACAAACACACACACACATATGCACAAACCACAATGCATTCAGATATATACGACACTGATCTGCGTGCATGCGTGCACACACACACACACACTGACTAGCAGAAACTGGGTACTGGTATTAGTAGGGGTGGAAATACTGTGAGAAGAGGAAGGTTTTCAGTTTGGCTTTAAATGATGACAAGGTTGAGCAGTGTCTAAGGTCTTATGGGAGTGAATTCCAAATGTGGGGTCTAAGAAGCCTTCCCTTCCCACTTCCATGTCAATAACCCTCTGAGCACAGACAGCCTCTTGTCGCATCATTTCTGCTCCATTCACATTCAGAGGGTGGTCTTACAACAGGGGTGCACAGGACTGGTTTTCATAGAGGTTGTCAGGTTGTTATTCGTTTTGTTGCTCCTTCTGCCAGGCACAAATCCACTGACTTATCGCTTCGGAATTCTCACACTGACAGAAGGAAAACACACTGGTTTTCAACACCCAGTTTCTGCTACAATCATTTTGTGAGAGTGTGTGTGTGTGTGTGTGTGTGTGTGTGTGTGTGTGTGTGTGTGTGTGTGTGTGTGTGTGTGTGTGTGTTTCCATATAATGCCATATCATTATGTAAATTGTTCTGGTAGGACTGTCCTCTACATACGTATAGAATATTGCATTCAGGTTAATATGTATTATGTGAGCGCTCAGGGAGTTGATGAGCGCATAATACCTGTACATTCTTATTATTATTTTGGTGTACACACAATATGTAAACATTTTCACATCAACCTTCCAAGCCACTGCTCTACTGCACTAGTGTTCATTACTGTGGTTGTGATCATTGTTGTTGCTTTGTGCTCATTGCTGTGGTTGTGATCACTGTTGCTGCTTTGTGCTCACAGCTGTGGTTGTGATCATTGTTGTTGCTTTGTGCTCATTACTGTGGCTGTGATCATTGTTGTTGCTTAGTGCTCACAGCTGTGGTTGTGATCACTGTTGTTGCTTTGTGCTGATTACTGTGGCTGTGATCATTGTTGTTGCTTTGCGCTCATTACTGTGGCTGTGATCATTGTTGTTGCTTTGTGCTCATTACTGTGGCTGTGATCATTGTTGTTGCTTAGTGCTCACAGCTGTGGTTGTGATCACTGTTGTTGCTTTGTGCTCATTACTGTGGCTGTGATCACTGTTGTGGCTTAGTGCTGTGGTCACTGTTGTTGCTTAGTGCTGTGGTCACTGTTGTTGCTAAGTGCTCACAGCTGTGGTTGTTATTAATGTTGCTGCTTAGTGCTCACAGCTGTGGTTGTGATCACTGTTGTTGCTTTGTGCTCATTACTGTGACTGTGATCACTGTTGTGGCTTAGTGCTCATTGCTGTGGTTGTGATCACTGTTGTTGCTTAGTGCTCATTACTGTGGTTGGGATCACCATTGTTACTTAGTGCTCAATGCTGTGGTTGTAATCACTGTTGTTGCTGATGGCTGTTGTCCTCCACTCACCCGTAGAGCGGTGCAGCCTCTGTTGACGCTGGCCACCAGACAACCCTCTGTTGTTGCCATGGGAACCATCAAGCTCTTTCCATCCAGCAGGAGAGGTCCAGCCACGCCCACTGGCACTGGCATGTAGCCAATGACATTCTCACAGCACGCCCCTTCCACCTGACAAAATGAAGGCCATGCAGGTCCGTCAACCACTTCAGTGCAGTGCAACTGACAGACGTTTGTGTCAACGTATGTCAGTATTTTAAATAATTACTCCACATGGTTTTAAATATAACTTTTATCATAAAGATTGAATATCCCCCCACCCCAGATGTCTAACAAACACACAAAGACTTCACAGACTTACGTATTTGTAATCGTAATTGGTGAAGGGGAGCTTATCCAGAGCTGTTGAGGAGGCTAGCTGCCCCTGAATTGTCTGACGTCTGCAAAATAGCAACAGATTTATGAATACATCAAAACAGCAACAGATCTGCGAGTAAATAAAAACATCAACAGATTTATAAATACATCAAAATAGCAACAGATTTATGAATGCATCAAAACAGCAGCAAATTTATGAATACATCAAAACAGCAACAGATTTATGAATACGTCAAAGCTCTGCTAACAGGTAACAAAGGAAGCAGACAGCTTGTGGCTGAGAAGTGTTATCAAAAGCAATGACACGCTCGTTCTACCTTTCCCCCTTATGGTTTCTGTGGACGTTATGCACCATGTTTACATTCGCAAAACCTGCGTGCTCTGCTTCCCCATGCACAGGGGACAGCAGTGATGTCACTCTCTGTAATGCAGGGAATACGTAAGTGCCTCTCCCACCACCACCACCGCATGAATGAACGTGTTTAAATAAACGCTAATTTTTTCAAACGCATTGTGTGTTTTTCTCAATTGAGTATACGGCTTTAATTGGTCAAAATACAGTTTTAATTGGCCAGTAAAGTTAATCAGAATTTGTGAGGAGTGTTCAAACTCACTGACAATTCTGATAAACATTCTAAATGAAATGACCAATGTCACTTGCCTGATTCTGACACCTTTCTCGTGGTCTCCCACCATCTGCTCAATCTTGTAGAAAGGGATGTGTTTGCTGTTCACCAGACTGACCACCTCCATGTCCGTCAAGACACCTGGACCCTGAAAACAGATCTTACACCTTATTCACTGAAGCACATGTTGACCACACTGACCACAAACATGTCACTATCGCTAATGTTGACCACACTTGGACTTTTCTGTACTTCACCACAATCACCTATCAGGATTGGGCAAATTTATCCAGAAGCAAGCAGGTTCTCCGACTACACATCCAGATGGGTACAACAAACTGAAAACTGCTCTTTTTTTCTGCCAAACATTTTTCATTTTATTTCTATTTCTCGACCACAGATGTGAAACTTTCTCCCCAATTATTTGTCTGTTTAACTTTGACTTTGTGACATTTTCTGTCAGTGAACACTTCAATGTGCAGTTCAATTCTCACCTCTGTTTTCATGATCTCCACGCACGTGTCGTGATCTCTGGGCTCCCTGGCAACTACTGCAGGAGATTCCTCCTGTCCAGCTGCAAGGTAACTGAAATCTGTCTGCGTGTGCTTCTCTTCCATCAGCTTCTCGTTTTCTGTGTTGTCCAAGTCAGAGCTGCTGTCTTCACCGATGATGAAGGAAACTGATCCGATTTTGCGTTTCTTCTTCCCTGCAGAGCACCGTAATAAAAGAAATTATTTGCAAGAGGGCCATACGATATTAAACTGACCAAGCTAAGGTTCAAAAAACAAAAAAACAGAAGCTTGGACCTTACACACTATAACCATAACCCATCTTTCACTCAAACCGCTGTAATTCAGTAACAGCAAGACATCACAGACCTTGTTGATCTGCCCTGGTAAAGAAAGAAATCCAAAGAGCCTGATCATTCCCACAAAGTTAATCTGCCCAGGTAACAGAGGTCTGTACAGCTCTGATCAAATCTTAACAAAACAAATATTTGCTCATTTTCAGAGGTTTGAAAATTCCCAATCCCTCCGGAATGATGACAGACTTTCACTGTGCACCCATCTCAGACAGACCCACTGATTACCTCTCTGTCTGTCTGCAAACCTCAACAAGACAGGCAGGCGGCAGGCAACAGGAAGGTATGTGGAACAAAATACAGATTCCGAAACCAGTCTGGTCAAAAAGCAAAATGAACACTTCTGCAAGGAATGCCACCTGAACCAACACTACTACACCAGTGAGTGTCTCCTAGGGTGCAGTGGTTTTGCTCCGCCAAAGTGCTGCATCATCTGCACAAGTTAAAGGGGCCACCAAGCAGAGATGCAGGTTGGCCTCAAAATGTAGACAATGCACAAATGTTTCCATTTGCAGGTTAAGTTATGCAAAACAAGTACTTTGTGCTTCAAAATTGTAGCTCCTCAAGGCTCATCACGTTGCTTTGCTCTGAAGCAAGTTGGCTCCAATACACCTGTTGCCTCACACGCCAACCTTGCTCATCATGTCAGATATACAGTCTTTGCCTCACACGCCAACCTTGCTCATCATGTCAGATATACAGTCTTTGCCTCACACGCCAACCTTGCTCATCATGTCAGATATACAGTCTTCGCCTCACACGCCAACCTTGCTCATCATGTCAGATATACAGTCTTTGCCTCACACGCCAACCTTGCTCATCATGTCAGATATTCAGTCTTTGCCTCACACGCCAACCTTGCTCATCATGTCAGATATACAGTCTTTGCCTCACACGCCAACCTTGCTCATCATGTCAGATATACAGTCTTCGCCTCACACGCCAACCTTGCTCATCATGTCATACACAGTCTTTGCCTCACACGCCAACCTTGCTCATCATGTCATATACAGTCTTTGCCTCACACGCCAACCTTGCTCATCATGTCATACACAGTCTTCGCCTCACACGCCAACCTTGCTCATCATATCAGATACACAGTCTTTGCCTCACACGCCAACCTTGCTCATCATGTCATACACAGTCTTTGCCTCACACGCCAACCTTGCTCATCATATCAGATACACAGTCTTTGCCTCACACGCCAACCTTGTTCATCATATCAGATACACAGTCTTTGCCTCACACGCCAACCTTGCTCATCATGTCATACACAGTCTTCGCCTCACACGCCAACCTTGCTCATCATATCAGATACACAGTCTTTGCCTCACACGCCAACCTTGCTCATCATGTCATACACAGTCTTTGCCTCACACGCCAACCTTGCTCATCATATCAGATACACAGTCTTTGCCTCACACGCCAACCTTGCTCATCATATCAGATACACAGTCTTTGCCTCACACGCCAACCTTGCTCATCATGTCATACACAGTCTTTGCCTCACACGCCAACCTTGCTCATCATATCAGATACACAGTCTTCGCCTCACACGCCAACCTTGCTCATCATGTCATACACAGTCTTCGCCTCACACGCCAACCTTGCTCATCATATCAGATACACAGTCTTTGCCTCACACGCCAACCTTGCTCATCATGTCATACACAGTCTTTGCCTCACACGCCAACCTTGCTCATCATATCAGATACACAGTCTTTGCCTCACACGCCAACCTTGCTCATTATATCAGATACACAGTCTTTGCCTCACACGCCAACCTTGCTCATCATGTCATACACAGTCTTTGCCTCACACGCCAACCTTGCTCATCATATCAGATACACAGTCTTTGCCTCACACGCCAACCTTGCTCATCATATCAGATACACAGTCTTTGCCTCACACGCCAACCTTGCTCATCATGTCATATACAGTCTTTGCCTCACACGCCAACCTTGCTCATCATATCAGATACACAGTCTTTGCCTCACACGCCAACCTTGCTCATCATGTCATACACAGTCTTTGCCTCACACGCCAACCTTGCTCATCATATCAGATACACAGTCTTTGCCTCACACGCCAACCTTGCTCATCATATCAGATACACAGTCTTTGCCTCACACGCCAACCTTGCTCATCATGTCATATACAGTCTTTGCCTCACACGCCAACCTTGCTCATCATATCAGATACACAGTCTTTGCCTCACACGCCAACCTTGCTCATCATGTCATACACAGTCTTTGCCTCACACGCCAACCTTGCTCATCATGTCAGATACACAGTCTGCAAAGCACAAAACAACAGCACTCATGGTGGCATTTTTGAAGGCTTTCAAACATCAATATTTAACAAATCTGAGCAGACCCTTTTTATTTATTATTCTATTGCAAAAGAAAAGGGTCCATGGTGCTTTTACTAGTAAGCTCTCCCTTTAAACTACGTACTCCTCCTGCACACAGACTGACAAATACATCCTCACCTTCACTCTCCACTGCCCTGTCACCATGCTCTCCACTCTCCACCACCTTGACCTCATTGCTGGACGTCCCGGCAACTGCCATCTTGTTTAGCTCACGCTCACTCCTCTCCATCTCCAGTCGCGAGATCATCTGGCGGTCAACGTCGTTGTCAAACAGGATGTACTTGATGATGAGTGCGCTGGCTAGAACCAGGGTGATGGTGTAGTCCATGTTCACTGTCAGCATTCTGAAAGAGGAAAAAGGATCAGTGCTCAAAATGCTCATATTCAATAAATAAACATTTATTTTTATTTTTATTCCACTGTAAACTTTGCTCTCCTGTGACCAAGGAAAGGTCACAAAAACCTGCTACGGCCTGTCAACAGTGGCATTGACAGGTGGCAGGTCAGAGTCCCTGCTGGTTGTGGGAGACAAAATCCAAGGTCTTTAAAGAGCATTCCGCACCTTTCTAACGTAGTATAAAAACAAATTTCAAATGAATACCCTCCACCACCCCCACCACTTAAACCAAAACACCAAGCAAAGAAAAACAACTTTCAAATACTTCTGTTCAGCGTCCCTTGCAGGAAGTTCAGGTCACCTTACTTGGTTACAGCAGCTGCAAGAGCAGTGCTCTATGGCTGGCAGTGTTTGGGATTTTTAATGTCTGCACAGATGTAAAGCGTGTGACTAGTCTGCACTGAAAGCTGACTGAGAGAAAAAAACTCCTTGCCACACAAGGGACTTGAACTCAGTCAGTGCTGCAGTGAATGCTGATAGCCCTGAAGGGGTTACGGCACAGAACATCCACCTGGCCAGCCACGCAGGGTCCACACCAACACTCACCTGTCCAGGTAGAAGTGCCAGAGAGGCACGGCCGGCTTCATGTGCTGGTCACTCAGCTGGTCAGCAGTCAGCAAACTGTGAGGTCCCCCCTCTTTTGTCCCTGGAGTCTCAGCCACAAGGCGACTATGGGCGTGCACCAACACCAGGCCTGCTGACTGCAACACACAGAACACTCCCTTTAGAAATGACCTCTCCGCAGTTCCTGCCACACAGTGACCATGGGCATGCACCTGCACCAGGCCTATCTGCTGCACGCTGACCAAACACTTCAGTGACTCTGCCTGTGCCCGTACTGGCATCTACCAGTTTTGTCCACCCTCCATTCCCCTTTTTCCTGACTTGTGCAATAAATTCAACATTAAAAATTAGTACTGCCTGACTTTAAAAAACAATGCAAGCCATCTTTCCCACAGATCTGGGTCCGTTTTCTGCAAGTCTTTCCAGCGCTGACACACTGTTGGTATGAGAGGATGGGCATGCTGACCTAAACAAGTCCTGGTTTAAATGAACCACAAAGAAAGCCCTGAGGTTCTTGGGGTCAGACAGACTGTTTTGTCTCCACAGGTTACATACGTGCAACCCACGTGGCTGTGTTGCCGACACCTGCTAGGCGTGGCCTACCATGATGATCTTGACTCGCTGCGTGACAGGGTTCGGTTTCTTCTCCTCCTCCTCCGCCTGCAGGAGCTTAGCCAGCTGCTGAAGCTGCTTCAGTGGCTTCCCTTGATTGCGCTCTCTGGACACCTGCAAGTATACCACACCTCTCAGTTAACTCAGTGACTTCCCTTGTTTGCATAACCTCATCATGCCCTCTTGGCACCTGTAAGTGAAGAGCAGTTCACAGGAAACTCAGCGAATTAAAACAACTCCTGCAGGCATATCCACCCTGAGGAGTGCATCATGGTTGTGCACATGTGTGTGTGTGTGTGTATGCATGTGTGCGTGTGTGTGTGTGTGTGTGTGTGTGTGTGTGTGTATGCATGTGTGCGTGTGTGTGTGTGTGTGTGTGTGTGTGTGTGTGTGTGTGTGTGTGTGTGTGTGTGTGTGTGTATGCATGTGCATGTATGCATGCACACACGCATGCTTGTGTGTTTTAGGACAGTATACCACCTCTACTAATCAGCATTCACCATCAAAATTATCAAAGAATGCACATTTTGGGGCACTGAACCCCAAAATATAAGCTGAGAGTACCACCCCCCAGCCCAAGCCATAACCACAGTGCAGACGCACCCTTCTCCCCACCCCACTGACCTCCAGGATGATGGCAAGGCATGCTGGGTAGAAGGTCAGGAAAGCCAGGTAGTTAGCAATGACAGACAGACAGCCAAAACAGCACATAGTCTCCAGCTGTTGCACACCTGAAACACAACAGCAATCATCATACTACGTGTGGGACTAACCCATCTGGGAAGCATAAAGTGTGGCTCCAACCAGCCTGTGAAGCATGATGTGTGGGACTAACCAGCCTGTGAAGCATGATGTGTGGGACTAACCAGCTTGTGAAGCATGATGTGTGGGACTAACCAGCTTGTGAAGCATGATGTGTGGGACTAACCAGCCTGTGAAACAGGAATGTGTGGAACTAACCAGCCTATGAAGCATGATGTGTGGGACTAATTAGCCTGTGAAGCATGATGTGTGGGACTAATCAGCCTGTGAAGCATGACGTGTGGGACTAACCAGCCAGTGAAGCATGATGTGTGGGACTAACCAGCCTGTGAAGCATGATGTATGGGACTAACCAGCCTGTGAAACAGGATGTGTGGAACTAACCAGTCTTTGAAGCACAATGTGTGTGTGACAGCCTGTGAAACATGATGTGTGGGACTAACCAGCCAGTGAAGCATAATCTGTGAGCCACAGACAGCACAGAGAGAAACAAAGGGAGAGAGAGAGAAAAAGACAAGGGAGACAAGAGAGAGAATGCAGTGTATGCACACATGTGCCATGGTGCTTAAGTCTGATTTTTAATTTGAATACATTTGTTGCTGTTACAATGGAGTGTGTGTGTGTGTGTGTGTGTGTGTGTGTGTGTGTGTGTGTGTGTGTGTGTGTGTGTGTGTGTGTGTGCATGTGTGCACATGTGTAATGCATATCACTGTATGCCTCTGACCATGTTGAACTGGCCTAAAGACAGAGAGCACTTGAAACCAAATGTGTATAGTAGTTAGTACTGTCAGTGTGAAAAGGAGATGGACTCTGTGCATTCAGCATTTCACTGATACAGGATTCAGGCCTGAAAACATATTGCTGTTTCATCTTTCCCAAGTAAGAGTGGTACTCTTATCAATGTATTGCAACACAGGGCTGCTGTCACAAGCAGGTCGCTGTCTGGTTTAATCCCCCCCCCCCCCCCGGCATGCAGACCAATCACCTGTTATCAATGGAGGGGTCAACTGGGTCAGTGGGTCACAGCCTGTTGTATCATTTTATCAATCATCCCACTTTCCTTAAATGGGGCAAGGGGTTATGCAAAGTTGAAAGTACAAAAACTGTTGCACATAATTACAGACCACATTTTGACTGTGCTGTTTCCATATATATACACATATATATATATATAATAACTGTTCTGTGCATGCTGTTGCATGGCTAGAACTGTAGAAGAAAAAGTTGAACTCCTGCAAGACTGCATTAAAACAATGCTCTGTGGTAGGTCTGGTCAGACCTCCTGTGGCTGCTGTACCTTCAGACAGCTAAACTTACTCAAACGTCCCATAAAGAAATAAGGTGCTGAAACACTCTCACCCACACTCAAACTCTCTCACACACACACACACTGAAACACACACACTGACAATGACACATACACACACGCTCACCAGACAGAGTGCCCACTCCAATAACCAGGGTTTCCACAATAGCATCGAGAGTGATGGCAGGGCCGATGATGGCCATGCCGCTGGCGATGTTGGCCTGCACCTCCTGCTGGGAGGCGGAGCTGAGGGAGAACCTGGCCAGCGCGCTCGCCTTCCCCAGGTCCACCAACAGCAGGAAGAATGGAAGCGCTTCGCTGTTAAGGGGACAAAAGGGGAAAGTCAGAAACAGCTGTCATGGGGACAAAGGGGGGAAGTCAGAAACAGCTGTCATGGGGACAAAAGGGGAAAGTCAGAAACAGCTGTCATGGGGACAAAGGGGGGAAGTCAGAAACAGCTGTCATGGGGACAAAAGGGGAAAGTCAGAAACAGCTGTCATGGGGACAAAAGGGGAAAGTCAGAAACAGCTGTCATGGGGACAAAAGGGGAAAGTCAGAAACAGCTGTCATGGGGACAAAAGGGGAAAGTCAGAAACAGCTGTCATGGGGACAAAAGGGGAAAGTCAGAAACAGCTGTCATGGGGACAAAAGGGGAAAGTCAGAAACAGCTGTCATGGGGACAAAAGGGGAAAGTCAGAAACAGCTGTCAAAGGAACAAAACAGGAAAGTCGGAAACAGTGTCGGAAAACTACTACAGTAGTAGGATACAAAGTGAATCTAATCAAAACCTACATCTGTAGTTTTGCCATGCAAAGCAAAACACTTTGGCTGTGAAGCTAGCTCCAGTTCAACAAGCCAGTGGTTAGATAGGTAAGGTGATTCCAATACCACCACTGCCCCCCCCCCCCCCCCCCCCCGGTACTCCATCCCAGTTTCTGGTTAGAACTTAATAAGTTAATACTCTAGTTAGTAATAGAAGGTGGGGGCTGGGGGGTTGGGTAATGCCAGTCAAGCTTTGGTGTTGTGACCTACAGCTGACTGCTGGCAATGGGACAACTTACTTGAGACCTCGGAGGTCACTGCCAATGAGGTTGATGAGGGCGATGCTAAACACGAAGCTGGAGAATATGGTGAACACACCAGCCACACCTGCAACACCACCTCATTGAATTACTGACAGAATATAGTGCCATATCAGAGTCCTCCCTCCACCCCAAACCCCACTGGCATACCCTCCCTCTCCCCACCTCACTGACAAATTAGTGTCATACCCTCCCTCTCCCCACCTCACTGACAAAGTGACAAATTAGTGTCATACCCTCCCTCTCCCCACCTCACTGACAAAGTGACAAATTAGTGTCATACCCTCCCTCTCCCCACCTCACTGACAAAGTGACAAATTAGTGTCATACCCTCCCTCTCCCCACCTCACTGGCAAAGTGACAAATTAGTGTCATACCCTCCCTCTCCCCTCCTCACTGGCAAAGTGACAAATTAGTGTCATACCCTCCCTCTCCCCTCCTCACTGGCAAAGTGACAAATTAGTGTCATACCCTCCCTCTCCCCTCCTCACTGGCAAAGTGACAAATTAGTGTCATACCCTCCATCTCCCCTCCTCACTGGCAAAGTGACAAATTAGTGTCATACCCTCCCTCTCCCCTCCTCACTGGCAAAGTGACAAATTAGTGTCATACCCTCCCTCTCCCCTCCTCACTGGCAAAGTGACAAATTAGTGTCATACCCTCCCTCTCCCCTCCTCACTGGCAAAGTGACAAATTAGTGTCATACCCTCCCTCTCCCCTCCTCACTGGCAAAGTGACAAATTAGTGTCATACCCTCCCTCTCCCCTCCTCACTGGCAAAGTGACAAATTAGTGTCATACCCTCCCTCTCCCCTCCTCACTGGCAAAGTGACAAATTAGTTCCCCCACCCCCCTCAGTTCACTATTAGATCAAAATGCCAAACTGGCAAAATACCCGTTTCTCATACTGTTTCTCAAACAATGTCAATGTGACTGTAAAACTGGATTGTCATCTTTATACTCCAGGTTCCCTCAAGCTGTATTGTTGTCTAGATTAGAACTAAATTTGTCAATCTTGATTTACTGTCTGCTTACCTAGCAGGTATTTGGAACCAAGGCGTCGTAAATTTCTGAACTGAAGGTAGATGTACATGACAGCCAGACATCGTGTTATGGCCAAGATGATGATGTCAGAACTTTTGACTTCCTAAACAAGAAATTATATATTATTTCGGTTGTCATCTTTTACTTAGTTTTTACCAAATCATAGAATAGAAAAAGAAGAAAACAACCTAACATTAGTAATAAAGACTGTAAATACAACATCAAAAAAGGGTGTACATGCACACACACACACACACACACACACACACACACACACACACACACAAATACACCAGCACAGTAGCAAAGGCCTACCCAAAGCCCATACATGTATCACCCTGATGTAACTGTCATGGTTGACTGGGAGTGGGTGTTAAAACCAGTCTCCTTCCTTCCTTCCTTCCCATGCAGGTATTTTAATTAGACAGACATGTATACATTCACAAACTAGACCCAAACACACACACACACACACACACACACACACACACACACACACACACACACAATCACAGTAAATGAAAATCTGGGCCCAAGCCCATGTAACATGCTTACATGTTATAGTGACATAACTGTGTGGGGTGGTGGTGGTGGGGTGGGGTGGGTAATTTATACTAAATAAAATTTCTCTCTCACACACACACACACACACACACGCACACACACACACACACACACACACACACACACACACACACACACACACACACACACACACAGCAGAAACTGCCAGTCTTATGGAGAGCCCACAAACTTTGTATTCTGATCACTTACCTCTTCGCTGTGGCATTTGTAGTTCCACCCACAGATCTTGTTAAAGCTGGGACTGGCATAAACACTCATGGAGACCAGACACAGTGTCACCGTCAGGGACGTGATGATCACCTCCCATGGATGTGTGGCACACATCCGCCCGTGAGCGTAGAACAGTCGCGACAGCATGATGCTGGTTTTTGTCAAGTAAGGAATGGGTAGCAACTGAAAAACATCGGTCGACCTCTGTAATTAAACTGGTCCTGAATGGCTTTTTTTTCTCTCTCCCCCCTCCCCTCCCCCCCTTCTTTTCTTCAGATTAATTCAGTAACTGGCCCTTGACAACAGTGGTTGGTGTCTGATGACATCAAACGTTATGACCGAAGTCTAATTCCGGTCGTGTATGTGTCAGTACTGTCAGTGTTACTGTGTGTGAACAGTTCGAATCAAAATGGCAATGTAACAGTCCATGTTCAATAAGTAGGCTGCTTTAAGTCTGCCGATGTGGCCTCCCTACATCAGTAGGCCGCCTCCGAGTGGTCCCCCAATGTTGTGCCGATGCCAGACATCCGAATCAAAGCAACGTGCCATACAATCAGAATCACTGAATCAGTCAGATGATGAAATCAACACAAGTCATTTTAGTCAACCAGCATTAAAAAAAATGCAGTTAAAAAATTACCACATCATCTGCAGACACGGGCACAAGCCGATAACCAACAACTCTTTTTAATCACTACAATAAAGAAAAATAACGGAAATAACTGAACCTAATATCATCTTGGGTAAGCGCTGTCAGCCATTGCATTTCGGTGCTGCGGTTCAGACATAAATTAATTTTCGTATTTTAGCATTGCACCACAGAAAAGTAAAAAATACCAGATCTAAACACTGATAATTTAACTTGCTGGCAATTGGACAACACAAAATATTATATTCTCCAAAGACTGTAAAAACACACAGTAGTAGGCTGGTAAAAGTATATACTAAGCTATGACTCATATCTATTTTTAGAGATTCCCTGTAGGGTGTTTTCCATCGGATGACTTTAAAAATAGCTATCACTCAAAGGCAAACTTCTAGTTCTAGCTGAAGAACACAGAAGCATCAGATTCTGTTGTAAACAGCCGCATCAGAATAATGCATTTAAGCAAATAAATCTAAAACATGGCTGGCGCAACTAATTTTTCGCCGATCACATCATTCATTGGGGAGTTTCTCGCCACAGAGGATACCGGCAGCGATCAGCTGATACCGGACTTCACGGAAAAAAATTGCCTGCTGGTGTTTCAATTATTTATGTATATATTTCACGGAAATGCATATCCAATGTTCTCACCGTTTTTTGCTCGAATTTTGCCAGCACTTGATGCAGAGCCATTGGGAAAAGCCGGAACAGCTTTGGCTAGGGTGGTTTCAGAAAAGACGCGAACACTGTAATCTGAGGCGAGTTTTCCACCGCTACCGGTGTCGTGCGATTTCTGGACGCAGACGGCGGAGCGACCGGAGGGTATCGTAAGACTCCGGTCTCCCTTCTGATTGGCTGTTTTCCTCGGGTCATAGGTGAACTCGATCGATGACATTTGCGACTCAACCACAGACATTGAATAATATTATTCATTATCTATGAAGTCAAATCATTCTCTGGCCGACCGTCAATGCATTTGCAATGAAGTTAGCGAAATTGACCAAGACGAAAATTCCGTAGAGGGCTACTGAATGGTCGAGGAAATCGCATGTGAACGGTATATTATTATTATTATTATTATTATTATTATTATTATTATTATTATTATCATCAGCAGCAGCATCATTACTACTACTACTGCTACTACTGCTGCTGCTGCTGCTGCTACTACTACTACTACGACACTACTGTTACCGCTTTTCATC
>OY757550.1:21129165-21140312 GCA_963584105.1 Alviniconcha strummeri | reverse complement strand
ACAGGCCTCAGCCCTTGTGATTATTGTCGATAATTATTATTGTTTCCGTTGTTATTTGTGGAAAAAAAGCCAGCAAGAATTGTGGAAATTATCTACGTTGATGAGGATGAACCCCTGTGAATAAATCCAGCGTCGTTGTGCAAAAGTTCTTTGTCGTGTGTGTATGTGCGTGCGTGCGTACATGCGTGCATGCGTGTGTGTGTGTGTGTGTGTGTGTGTGTGTGTGTGTGTGTGTGTGTGTGTGTGTGTGTGTGTGTGTGTGTGTGTGTGTGTGTGTGTGTGTGTGTGTGTGTGTGTGTGTGTGTGTGTGTGTGTCAGTGTGACAGAGAACTCGAACTCAACTGGAAATTTTATTTTAAAAGGATTGTTGCTTAAGTTCAGTCAAAGCCTAACAACTAATTTTTGCTAAGGTACTGATGAATAAAATAAATTAACAGGGCATGATTTATATATACATATATGAAGCATGAACGAATGAGTGAACATTTATACATGAAGCGTAAGCACTTCCACACAAATTGCGTGTTCACATCTCCAGACGCACACGTGCATACAGTGCGTACGTCACTCAGTCATACATGTATACAGTGCGTACGTCACTCAGTCACACATGTATACAGTGCATACGCCACTCAGTCATACATGTATACAGTATGTTACTCAGTCATACATGTATACAGTGCGTACGTCACTCAGTCATACATGTATAAAATGCGTATGTCACTCAGTCATACATGTATACAGTGCATACGTCACTCAGTCATACATGTATACAGTGCATACGTCACTCAGTCATACATGTATACAGTGCATACGTCACTCAGTCATACATGTATACAGTGCATACGTCACTCAGTCATACATGTATACAGTGCATACGTCACTCAGTCATACATGTATACAGTGCATACGTCACTCAGTCATACATGTATACAGTGCATACGTCACTCAGTCATACATGTATACAGTGCATACGTCACTCAGTCATACATGTATACAGTGCATACGTCACTCAGTCATACATGTATACAGTGCATACGTCACTCAGTCATACATGTATACAGTGCATACGTCACTCAGTCATACATGTATACAGTGCATACGTCACTCAGTCATACATGTATACAGTGCATACGTCACTCAGTCATACATGTATACAGTGCATACGTCACTCAGTCATACATGTATACAGTGCATACGTCACTCAGTCATACATGTATACAGTGCATACGTCACTCAGTCATACATGTATACAGTGCATACGTCACTCAGTCATACATGTATACAGTGCATACGTCACTCAGTCATACATGTATACAGTGCATACGTCACTCAGTCATACATGTATACAGTGCATACGTCACTCAGTCATACATGTATACAGTGCATACGTCACTCAGTCATACATGTATACAGTGCATACGTCACTCAGTCATATATGTGTAAGCAAAATATGGCGGTAGAATGTGACTGTCATCAACATTACACACCCTCCCGCACTCTCCGCTCTGCTTCTGATACTCTCAGCCTCCAGATTCCTCGTATCAGACTTTCCACTGTTGGTTCCCGCGCCTTTTCTGTCTTCGGTCCCTCTACATGGAATGACCTTCCCCTTCCTCTCCAACAGAAACCATAATGTGGACTCCTTCAGATCTCAGTGTTTCCAAAACAATAGATCTGCCATTTCTCCGTTCTGCACTGCTGTCTTCAACAACAACAACGACAACAACGACAACAACAACAACAAAGACAGCAACAAAAATCACTGGCACAAGCAGTCGGAAAGTCGGGAGGACTGGGCGGAACTGAATGGGAGTAGAGTAGAAACTAGGTCTCAAATGACCAATCACTGCAGCGGCAATGCCAATCACTCGAAAGCAGACACCCCCCCCCCCCCCCCCCCGTCCCGCCCCTCACCCCGCCCTCTCTCTGTCCGTCTGTCTCTCTCTCCGCATCGCACTTTTCTATCACAGTCCATCCTATGTAACTGCCTTAAGATGTACACAAAGTTTCCGCTTAAAGAAGCTGAGCGAGTGACAGGATCTGACCGTCAGAGGTAGGTTGTTCCATAGAAAGACACCAGAGAAGGCTATACTTGTTTTGAATATGTCCGTCCTTGGCTTAGGCAGACTAAGAGGGAGTATACACGTAGAAATACAAAACTGAGATGTTCATTCTAGTTCTGTTCGTGTTGTTGGCCAGAACTTCTCTCACTTCATTACAGTAATGTGACTGGCAGGCGCGGGAAAAGTAAACCAATAAACCAACAAAAATCACGCAAATAAAAATGACAACAGAAATGAAACCAAAACAAAACAAAAGCAAACTTGCGCGAAACAGTCATTGACAGAGTAATCCATTCTCCGACTATATCCGAAAGAGAACGAGGCCTGAAACACTGGAGTAGAATCTATAAAGAAAGGGAGTTAACTAGCGCTCGAAAGACGTCACAAGCAAGCGAGTAAATAGGAGGTAACTAAACAGCACCAAAAGTATTTATTTGAGTTTATGTTCCTTGCAATCAATGGGCTGGGTGCACAGAGCTGTAGATTGGTTACTCACTGAGCTCAATGCAAAACCCCACAGACTATCTACTTAGCGGGCTGAGTGCACAAATCTAGATGTTACTCAATGGGCTCAGTGCAAACTGCTATAGACTGGTCACTCAGTGGACTCGGTGTACAAAGCTACATTATCACTCAGTGAGCTGAGCGCTCAAGGCTACAGGCTGGTTACTCAGTGGACTCAGTGCACACAACTAAATAGTCACTCAGTGAGCTGAGTGCACAAGGCTATTGACTGGTTACTCAGTGGGCAGAGCACTTTGAGCTATAGACTGGTTACTCAGTGACCTGAGTGCGCAAGGCTATAGACTGGTTACTCAGTGGGCAGAGCACTCTGAGCTATAGACTGGTTACTCAGTGACCTGAGTGCGCAAGGCTATAGACTGGTTACTCAGTGAGCTGATTGCACAAGCTATAGACTGGTTACTCAATGGGCTGAGTACACAGTGCAATATACAGACTGGTTACACAGTGGGGCCAAGATAGAGCCAAAGGAACAGGGTACCCACATTTCGTCGCTTGCCTATGGCCCACAGCCGGGGGCAACAACTGGTTGACCTCACCCTAGCACACACAACGGTCAACACAACGCCGATGTTAATCGGACAAATGGTTGACCTCACCCTAGCACACACAACGGTCAACACAACGCCGATTTTAATCGGACAAATGGTTGACCTCACGCTAACACACACAACGGTCAATACAACGCCGATTTTAATCGGACAAATGGTTGACCTCACCCTAGCACACACAACGGTCAACACAACGCCGATGTTAATCGGACAAATGGTTGACCTCACCCTAGCACACACAACGGTCAACACAACGCCGATTTTAATCGGACAAATGGTTGACCTCACGCTAACACACACAACGGTCAACACAACGCCGATTTTAATCGGACAACACAAAACATGTGTACGTTGTCGGAATAAATACACAGTTTTCATTTATCTTGATATACCCGTCAGTCCGTTGCTTGGAAAAAGGGATTTGTCCCGAAAACGTGCGTATGGTTTGTGTGGCCCCGTTAACTCAGCGTTCTGTTGAACCTTTCCGTGTCTGGGTCTTGTTTCACAACGCTGGCAGTCATCTTTGCTTGAGATTTTTTTTCCCCCAGTAGTTTCCAGATGATATCTACATGATCGGAAAAAAACACGTAATGTCCAACCCGTCCCAGAGAGAATCACGTGAACAGCAACAACAACAACAACAACAGCAACAACAACAAAGCAGGAAAAACAAGCAAGATTACGGAAATATAGAAAACCACCAAGGACTGGGGAACTAAGACAGCATAATGAATTGTTATTATAATATTCAACAAAGTGATACACATTAAAGTCTGACACATAAAATCCGACTGCCATATTCAACAAACTGATGCACATTCTAATATATAACGAACACAATAATAATTATTATATGATGCTCAATAAACTACTGTACATTTGAAAGTGTGAAATGAATTCCTGTTGTGGTATTCAAGAAACGACTGTACATTTGACTGTAGAGCATGAAGTGTTTATTGCGTCATTCAACACTGCTGTACATATATTGCATAACACGCACATAGGGGTGACTGTCCACACACTCAAAGATGGGGCGGGGGGGGGGGGGGAGGTGGGGGGGCAGAACCTCTCCACCCACCCCTGCTGATGGCTCAAGCCTAAATATTTCTGTACGAAACAGACCTGATGGCTCACGCCTAAATATTCCCTGTACGAAACAGACCTGATGGCTCACGCCTAAATATTACTGTACGAGACAGACCTGATGGTTCATGCCTAAATGTTCCCTGTACGTAACAGACCTGATGGCTCAGGGCTAAATATTCCTGTACGAAACAGACCTGATTGCTCACAGCTAAATATTCCTGTACGAAACAGACCTGATGACTCACGGATAAATATTCCTGTAAGAAACAGACATAATGACTCACGGATAAATATTCCTGTAAGAAACAGACATAATGACTCACGCCTAAATATTCCTATTCGAAACAGACGTGACCGATCAAGCCTCCATATTCTCGTACGAAACAGACGTGACCGATCAAGCCTCCATATTCTTGTACGAAACAGACGTGTCAAAGCGAGGCACGTCCTTCACCCTCAGCATGAAATTCTTGGCGGAGGTGAGCAGGTGGCGCGCGCGCGCCTTGAGGTCTGGCAGCGCGAGGAGCCAGACGAGCGGCAGGAAGGTGGACTTGCTCTCTCCCAGCCAGGCCAGCGCCAGGTTCAGCAGCAGCCAGGTGGGCACGCCCGTCAGCATGCCCTGATACTGCAGCAGCATGGATAGCACGTGGCGCGGCCCGATCAGCAGGAAGGTCAGCACGTTGGCTATGACGTAGGCCCGGGGGCTATCCTGACTGGCTGCGGAGTTGAGCGAGGCTGTGGAGAGGGTGGTGACGGTGGGGGGCATGCTGGGCGTGATGGACTGGATCGCCCCGCCCCGCGCCCTGTGACACAGGACGCAGGCGGTCAGGCAGAGGAGGACGCAGGCGACGAGGCACGGGAGGAAGAAGAAGAGGATGTTGCAGGCCAGGCGGGCCCAGCTGACCAGGATGAAGGGGCAGCTCTGCTCCGTCCAGATCTGCCCGGTGAACTCGTGCAGACCCTCGAAGACGATAGGGGTGATGACGATGACGGAGGTGACCCAGGGCAGGGCCAGCACCGCCACCACCACGGCCCGGTCCAGACGTCGCTTGCAAGTGGAGATGGAGGTGGTCATGGCGGAGGTGAAGAAGGAGGTCAGCGGCATGTCCAGGCGGCAGAGGCGGGCCAGCAGCAGAGCGTCCAGACACACCACGCCCCACACGCTGACGAAGTTGAGGGCGAAGAAGTGGAGAAGCTGGAGGACGAGGTCCAGGTGACAGCCGTAGGACCAGTTCCCGTGCAGCGCTAAGACGATGCTGAGCGGCTGGAAGACGGCGACGACGATGAGGTCGGCCACGGCCACGTTGACGATGAGCAGGTTGCGCACGTCTCGCCGCAAGGCCTTGCTGCCCAGCACCGTCAGCAGCAGGAAGACGTTGAGGATGACGCCCACCACGGTGTCGATGCTGCTGGTCACCGCCACCAGCGTCACGCCCAGCTCTATGGCTCGCTGGATGGAGGCGTCGTGAGACAGGTAGGACAAGTTGGTCAGCGTGGCGTTCCACTGCACGGCCATCGCCACGCTCCGCTCACTTCGCTCCTCTTCACTTCTGCTCTCTTCAGCTCTTCTCTCTTCACTTCTGCTCTCTTCAGCTCTTCTCTCTTCACTTCTGCTCTCTTCAGCTCTTCTCTCTTCACTTCTGCTCTCTTCAGCTCTTCTCTCTTCACTTCTGCTCTCTTCAGCTCTTCTCTCTTCACTTCTGCTCTCTTCAGCTCTTCTCTCTTCACTTCTGCTCTCTTCAGCTCTTCTCTCTTCACTTCTGCTCTCTTCAGCTCTCTTCTCTTCACTTCTGCTCTCTTCACCTCTCGTCTCTTCAGCTCTCTTCTTTTCAGCTCTGCTCTCTTCAGCTCTGTTCTCGTCAGCTCTGTTCTCGTCAGCTCTGTTCTCTTCACCTCTGTCCTCTTCAGCTCTGTTCTCTTCAGCTCTGCTTTCTTCACCTCTGCTCTCTTCAGCTCTGTCCTCTTCAGTTGGGCTTTCTTCACGTCTGTTCTCTTCAGCTCTGTCAGTTCTGTTCTTTTCTGTTAAGTTCAGTTTTATTCGTTTAGTTCAGTTCAGTCCTGTTAAGTTCAGTTGTGTTCGATTGTGTTCAGTTCAATTCAGTTCTGTTCACTTCTCTTCTGTTCTGCACAGTTCAGTTCATTTTAATAGTGTTAAGTTCAGTTTTATTCAGTTAAGTTCTGTTCAGTTCAGTTCAATTCCGTTCAGTTCAGCTGTGTTCAGTTCGGTTCCGTTCCGTTCAATTCAGTTCTGTTCAGTTTAATTCTGTGCAGTTCAAGATGGTATCTGTGCTCCGCTGCCCGTCACGATGCAAACAGGGCTGTCTTGCTTTTGGTGGACACGTTCATGAGCTTTCGCTAAGTAACACAGTTGTGTCCACTTCCCTCTACCGTCACCAGGCGATGCAGTAGTTGGCTATGGTCTCGTGGTTTTACCAGGTAATGTGGTCTTACCAGGTCATTTGATGTTACCAGATGTTGGTGCTAAGTTCCCGTGGTTTTACTATGTGATGTGGCTTTACCAAGTGCTGGTGCCTATGTTCTCATGGTTTTGCCAGGTAATGTGGCTTTACCAGGTGCAGGTGCCTATGTTCTCGTGGTTTTGCCAGGTAATGTGCTTTACCAGGTGCAGGTGCCTATGTTCTCGTGGTTTTGATAAGTAATGCGGCTTTAACAAGTGCTGGTGCTACTTTCCGTGGTTTTGCCAGGTGATGTGGCTTTACCAGGTGTTGGTGCCCATGTTTTCGTGGTTTGCCAGGTAATGTGGTTTTACCAGATGCAGGTGCCTATGTTTTCGTGGTTTTGCCAGGTTATGTCCTTTTACCAGGTGACGCAGTTGGTGTTTGGTTTTGTGGTGTCACCTGACGGTGATGCTGGTGTCTATATTCGTATGGCTTCATCAGATGCTGATGTAGGTTTCTATGTTCTTGTGATTTTACCAGGTGATGCAGAAGGTGTCTTTGTTCTTGTGGCGTTAGCAGGTGATGGTACAGATGTCTTTGTTCTTGTGGTTTTACTTAACCAGGTGATGCTACAGGTGTCTTTGTTCTTGTGTTTTTACCAGGTGATGCTGCAGGTGTCTTTGGTCTTGTGGTTTTACCAGGTGATGCTGCAGGTATCTATAGTCTGGTGGTTTTACTTTACCAGGTGATGCTACAGGTGTCTTTGTTCTTGTGGTTTTACTTTACCAGGTGATGCTACAGGTGTCTTTGTTCTTGTGGCTTTACTTTACCAAGTGATGCTACAGATGTCTTTGTTCTTGTGGTTTTACCAGGTGATGCTACAGGTGTCTTTGTTCTTGTGGTTTTACCAGGTGATGCTGCAGGTGTCTTTGTTCTTGTGGTTTTACCAGGTGATGCTGTTGGTGACAATGTGTTTGTGGCCGTGCGCGGCGATGCTGTTGGGTGTCGACGTTGTGGCGGTTGTGGCGGTTGTGGCGGGGATGTAGGCGTCCAGCCCCTTGCGGATTTTGTCGCAGGGCGTTGTGGGCGAGGATCTGTGAAGAGAAGAGAAAGGTTCAGTTGGTGAACTGCTCTGTCCGTGCTCCAAAAGCCTGAACACAGTCTGCCGGTGTCGTCACTGAGAGTTCAGTCTTCACCACAGGGCCGGAGAGAGAGAGAGAGGGGGGGGGGGGAGGTGGGGAGGGAGAGGATGGGGGGGGAGAGACAGAGACAGACAGACAGGCAGAGACTGAGACAGACACAAAGACACAAAGACAGAGAGAGAGAGAGAGAGACAGACAGACAGACAGACAGACAGAGACAGAGAGACAGAGAGAGTTAGAGAGAGACACAGACAGACAGACAGACAGGGACAGACTCTGTGTGTGTGTGTGTGTGTGTGTGTGTGTGTGTGTGTGTGTGTGTGTGTGTGTGTGTGTGTGTGTGTGTGTGTGTGTGTGTGTGTGTGTGTGTAATTTAGTGAAACGGTGAACGCCAGTGAAAATGTACTGACAGAACCAGTCCACCTGCAGCCATTTGTAAACATTTCATACGCAGAACATCCGTTGTTCGGTGTCCCGTTACAGAGAAAAAAACTGTACAAATCACACAGCCACGATAAGCAAAATGCACAACAATTTTATTTTTAGTTTCAAGACACGTGTGAGGTAACACTTCACTGGCGATGCGAATTCTGACCTCCACTTACAACACACGTAACTGAACAGACCATTAAGGAACCAGCGTCAGAAGCTACATCAACGTCAGAAATGGGGCACAATTTAGTTAGTAACTGGATTTTAACGTCTTGTCAACCGCACAGGATCACTTCAAGACGATCAAACTCTGTCATAAGAAAATACACATGTAGAAAACTTGTCATATGTCAACACTTTCTCAAGTCAAGTATACAAAATTGATACATACACAAATATAAAACAAGACATACATATACAAACACCAAACCCAAAGTTCCGGAGAATTTTTCACTTCAGTATTGTTCTCGGTAAAAAAAAAAAAAAAAAAAAAAAAAAAAAAAGCATTTAAGGCTAGGCCATGCTAGGCTAGGACATGCTGGTATCATTCCGTCTGACTATTGCCACTAAAGATACATGTAAAAGAAAAGGGAATGGACAAATGGACAGAAACAATCAAAGTTTTTATATACAAACAATATTTTCTACATAAATGCATAATGGCAAATACCAGTGCCTTATGGCAGCAAGCTGCACACACCACCGACTACCATCCCCTAGCTGCTCAACAAACGGCAGACAAATAAAAGTCTGTTTCTTAACGAAAAACACTGGAAACATTTTCTGGTGAAAACAGAAGTCAGAGGATGGGCCATTAGCAGATCAGTCACAAGACGGAAAGAGCAAGAGGACGAGACAGAAGCACCAGAGAGCAGAGAGGAAAGGGGGAAGCAAATGACAGCCCTGAGATTCCACACAGGAGGTGGACATCAGGCACCCCACTGGGGTGGGGCACTAGAAACATGAATGACGATCAGTCAGCTGAACACTGCATAGCTACGGCACACAAAGGTTGGTATCACAATGCGAAGGGGATGTTGCTTTCGTGTCGAATTTTACAATGGAACCTAACTACAGCGAATGCAGTACGAACGCGACAACGCAGCATTTCTCAGAAAAGGAACAACAACAATAACAATTGTAATAAAAATTATGATGGTGGTGATGACAATAATCACCATCATCATCATCATAATATTGCACTTCCATCCTGTTTCGGGATGACTTTCAAATAAGTGCCTTTGGGACTCTAACATTACGAGTTAGTAGGTTGGAAAACAGAACACAAACTGAAAAGGGGCACTCATACTCCCCCTCCCCCCTCCAGTGCTCTCTCTCTCTCTCTCTCTCTCTCTCTCTCTCTCTCTCTCTCTCTCTCTCTCTCTCTCTCTCTCTCTCTCTCTCTCTCTCTCACACACACACACACACACACACACACACACACACACACACACACACACACACACACACACACACACACACACACACACACACACACACACACACACACACACACACACACACACACACACACACACACACAGCACGCAAACAAACAACAAACCAAAGAACAACGAAAGGTCCCCCAACCACTAACTCAATAAAAGGTTCTGCACTGAGTTCTAAGCCCCGCCTCTCTCCGTACAAGCTGTCGAGCTGGCCACCATGTGTAGTGTGCTGACTCAAGTATTCAAATGACTGTAATTGGCTTCATTTGATTCCCGCTGAAATCTGTCGTCATCACTACACATGGGCTATTACGTACTTTGAAGGATTTGTTCGGAACCGACAAGTCTTTCATTACGTTGCTATGATCTAGTTTATAACTGTTCGGGTTTTTCGCGCGGAATATTAATTGGTCACGTGGCGGAGAGTGGCAAGCTTAAGCCCAAACTAATTATAGCAGGCAGTAAGCTCGTCGACCCTACTGTTTTGTATTATGGGTTTCGGGATCACCTTGGGTGTAGGCTCTGTACAGAATAATATTCTTTTACATTACATTGATCACAAACATGGTCAGTCAGCATAACGTGGTAAGCATAGGCCCAGAATATACCGGACAGCAAGCCTGGTCATAAACATGGGCAGCCAGCATAGGCCCAGAATATACCGGACAGCAAGCCTGGTCATAAACATGGGCAGCCAGCATAGGCCCAGAATATACCGGACAGCAAGCCTGGTCATAAACATGGGCAGCCAGCATAGGCCCAGAATATACCGGACAGCAAGCCTGGTCATAAACATGGGCAGCCAGCATAGGCCCAGAATATACCGGACAGCAAGCCTCGTCATAAACATGGGCAGCCAGCATAGGCCCAGAATATACCGGACAGCAAGCCTCGTCATAAACATGTGAATACCGGACAGCAAGCCTGGTCATAAACACGGGCAGGTAGCGTAAACTGGCAAGCATATGCCCATAATATAGCAGACAGCAAGCTTAAACGTGGCCTGTCGCCATAAGCTGGCAAGCTATAAGCCGAAAACAAACCAGACCCAGTAACCTACAGTGGCAAGCTTGAAGCTAAACAGAAACCAGACCCAGTAAGCTTCAGTGGCAAGTTTGACCCAGTACGCTTCAGTGGCAAGCTTGACACAGTAAGCTTTAGTGGCAAGCTTTACCCAGTGAGCTTCAGTGGCAAGCTTGACCCAGTAAGCTTTAGCGGCAAGCTTGACCCAGTGAGCTTCAGTGGCAAGCTTGAACTAGTAAGCTTTAGTGGCAAGCTTGACCCAGTAAGTTTTAGTGGCAAGATTGACCCAGTAAGCTTCAGTGGCAAGATTGAACCAGTAAGCGTTAGTGGCAAGCTTGACCCAGTGAACTTCAGTGGCAAGCTTGACCAAATGAGCTTCATTGGCAAGCTTGACCAAGTGAGCTTCAGTGGCAAGTTTGAAGCTGAACACAAACCAGACCCAGTAATCTACAGTGGCAGCTTGATTGCCAAAGAAGCA
>OY757550.1:21055709-21128965 GCA_963584105.1 Alviniconcha strummeri | reverse complement strand
AACGTCTCTCCCCCCCCCCCCCCCCCCCCGCCATTTACACCTTGTCACAGACTTTATTTTAAGTTCGGCTGGATCCATTTCAAAACTAGACTTGGCATTGTTGCTGCCGTACAGTGTGCCTTAATACAAGATTTTGGAAACACCTGCGAAAATCGATCAGTATGAGAACATGGCAGTGCAGCAGTTAAAGAACTGAGAACAGCAGCCAGTTGGCTGCGTCATCTGGGTGTTCACTCGGTAAGGCTGTGGTGGAAAGGCGGGGTAAATAAAGCTGTGTTAAAACAAGTGATCTTGGTCAGTCTTCACTCTGTGTTTCACCGCTGTCCTGTCTGTTTGTCCTGATTGTTACATTCCATCTTTTTTTCTCCACATTTTTTTGATGCATCTTTGTTACAAAGATACATACATGGGGCATTCCTGGTCATGCAGCATTGGTACATTCAACATTTCATAAGTCATATAAACATGAAATGAAAGAACATACTGAATAACAAAAAACAGATACATATCCGAAGACTACATAGGCTTGAGATCTTACACATGTATGGATTCTAGGACATTTTGTTGTTGAGAACATTAGCATGCTAGTTACATTCCACTTTCCTCTCTGCGGAAGACTTGGCAGTGTTGAAGGGGGAAGAAACACGTAAGATCAGTCAGTCGATCAATATCTTTATTTCTACATGTCAAATAAAACATGCCTACACATGGAATGAGGGTTGGCCGTTGAGAGCATTCATAACCATACATGCATTCAGAATAACCGTTAGTTACAGCATCAGTGTCAGTGTACTAGACGAAATTGGTGGGGAGGGGAATATGGAAAATTTAACGCCGTCTCCCCCCCCCCCCCCCCCCCCCTCAACATAGGGATGCACATTATATAATTATACGGGTATGTACACGTCCATGGGTGGAACCCACTCCCCACACCACGAACTTTCACACTGAGCACCAACAACCGCCGATATAACAGGGGAGGAGAGTTTGTGACTGTTTATTCACCGTGGCAGAGTTGCGCCCCTTACAGACATCACCCATTGACTGCTTTGCGCTCAGAAGGGCGGTAAAAAAAAGTCGAAAAGACAAACCGAAATTTTCACGCCATCATCCGACTTGCACTGAAGCTGTGTCAGTATGTGTGTGTCACTGAGAGAGAGAGAGAGAGAGAGAGAGAGAGAGAGAGAGAGAGAGAGAGAGAGAGAGAGAGAGAGAGAGAGAGAGAGAGAGAGAGAGAGAGAAAGTCTGTGGTGTGTGTGTGTGTGTGCGAGCGCGCGTCAGTCATTGTCTATGTGTGTGATTAGCGAAACTTGAGCTTTTCTCTCTAGATATAATAATTATATCGAGTTGAGTTCTCTGGTGGGCCTCATTAATTTTACTCACACAGCGCTGTCAGTTGCGACAGCTTCGATCGTCACTGGTCGTGAGTAGTTCTCGTGCCTTTCGTGCCAAGTTCAGTGCGGTTCATTCAATACTTTCAGTACAGCCGGGGGCAGACTCCACTGTTCGCTGGATTTTCAGACAGTTCACACGTGAACACTTCTCAAGTCTCCAAATCGCCCCTCCCTACATGCTCCCCATTGGGGAACCAAGACCTCCGTCAAGGCGAAGTTCAGGAACACAAATAATGTACCTAAACCATCATGTAGGTTGCCATGGCCCTCGTCTCTTCATGGCGCAGTTCCAGCACATGATGGTCCAATGGTCCGGTAGTCATCGCCTTCGCCCGCATAATCAGCTGCCGGTCACCGTCATCAGTTGCCGGTTTTGTCACAGGAAGACCTGGTTTCGCTGCATTCAGCTCAGTCTCAGCGGCCGGTTTTTGTGTTGGCGATTTGGCCCATACCTGAATTGTGGGTTGCTATTTTTTGTCACATAATAAGCATCGGCCGCTCACCACATCCTTCAGAAAAGCGGGATTTGTGTGGTCGATGAAATTTTGATGCCGAACAACTCAGTTGTGAGTACAGTGCAGCTCTCTCTGTTTCTGTCTGTCTGTTTGTCTGTCTCTGTCTCTCTCTGTCTCACACACACACACACCACACACGCACTCGCTTACTCACTCACTCTGACTCTCTCTCATCGAGCATAATTTCAAGAATGTGTGTGTGTGTGTGTGTGTGTGTGTGTGTGTGTGTGTGTGTGTGTGTTGCTCTAGAATAGAGCTATCACAGGCTAGACTAGAGTTTAGAGAACTACCATAACTTAAAACCAGTACAGCGTTCTGCATCCAGACAGAAAGTGCTTTTTGTGTATGCACAGTTGAACTGAGTTAACGAATACCATAAATTATTGTGGTTTTTGCACAGTTCAAATTGAACAAATGAATACCACCTTTAGTTTCAATGCCACATATATGCGGACATCAAAACCAAATTTATTTGGGATTCTTCCATCATAGCCCTAAAATCATCAGCATTGACTTCAAGCAAGACTGAGGAAGAAAAAAACGAAGAAAAAAAAACCGTCTAGGATAACGATGTTCCTGTGTATGCAAATGTCGCTCCCACGCCCACCCAACCACCTCCTTTGTGTGTGTGTGTGTGCGTGCGTGCGTGCGTGCGTGCGTGCGTGCGTGCGTGAGTGAGTGCGTGTGTGTGTGTTCCTTTCTTTTTTGTCTTTGTTTCTTGTTTTCTTTCTTTTTAATTTTTGTACTAGTTGTCTGATTGCTACTCCTCACGAAAACGACCATCAGGAGTGTAAAAGAAACTCAACACAAAACTAACAGGAGGAGCCTAGGACAAACTCTTTGAGGCTAAAACTAGCATGTAGACTATAAGACAAACTCCACATTAAAACTGGCATCAGGAGTCAACTCCTCACTAAAACTAGCATCCGGAATGTTAGAGGAAACTCCTCATTAACCAGAATCAGCATGAAGAGTGTTAGAGAAAAGTCCTCAATAAAACCACAGAGCAGGAGGAGAAGTTTCTAGTCAGGAGTATGTCAATCTCCTCAACAAAAATTGACTAGCATAAAGAGTATCAGATAAACTTATTGCCAGACCTAGCCTCGGGAGTGTAAGAGAAACTCCTCACTAAAACCGGAATGAGAAGTGAAAGAGAAACCCCTCACTAAAACTAACATCAGGAGCGTAAGAGAAACTCTTATGACACTAAAACCACAAAGCATGAGGAGTGGAAGTGAAACTCTTCACTAAAACTGGCATTAGGAGCGTATGGGAAACTCCTCACACTTGAAAAACTAGCATCAGGTGTGTAAGAATTTGTTTTAATTCCTGACTAAAACCACTGACTGAGAACGAGGTGTGCAAAAGAAACTCCTCGCCAAGCTGATTCAGCTAGAGAAACGAGAAAGGCCCCATTAAAACTGGCACCAGGGATGTAAACGTTCTCACAACAACTAGCATGAGGAGTGTAAGGGAAACTCCTCACTAAAACTGGCATCAGGAGTGTAAGATGAACTTCTCACTAAAGCTAGCATCAGAAGTGTAAAACTTCTCACAACAACTAGCATGAGGAGTGTAAGGGAAACTCCTCACTAAAACTAGCATCAGGAGTGTAAGATGAACTTCTCACTAAAACTAGCATCAAAAGTGTTAAAATTCTCACAATAACTAGCCTGAGGAGTGTAAGAGAAACTCCGCGCTAGAACTAGCATCAGGAGTGTAAGAGAAACTCCTCACCAAACATGATCCGAGGAGTGTAAGAGAAACTCCTCACTGAAACTAGCACCAGGCGTGTAAGAGAAACTCCTCATCAAACATAGCCTGAGGAGTGTAAGAGAAACTTCTCACTAAAATTAGCATCAGGAGTGTAAGAGAAACTCTTCATTAAAACTAGCATCAGGGGTGTAAGAGAAACTCCTCATTAAAATTAGCAGCAGGAGTGTAAGAGAAACCCCTCACTAAAACTAACATCAGGAGTGTAAGAGAAACTCCTCATAAAAACTAGCATCAGAAATGTAAGAGAAACTCCTCACCAAACATAGCCCGAAGAATGTAAGAGAAACACCTCACTAAAACTAGCATCAGGAGTGTAAGAGAAACTCCTCACAAAACATAGCCTGAAGCGTGTAAGAGAAACTCCTCACTAAAAATAGCATTAGCAGTGTATGGGAAACTTCTCACTAAAACTGGCGTCAGAGAGTAAGAGAAACTCCTCACTAAAAGTAGCATCAGGAGTGTAAGAGAAACTCCTAATCAAACATAACCTGAGGAGTGTAAGAGAAAGTCCTCACTGCCCCTAGCATCAGGAATGTAAGACAAACACCTAATCAAACATAGTCTGAGGAGTGTAAGAGGAACTCCTCACTAGAACAATCATCAGGAGTGTAAGAGAAACTCTTAATCGAACATGGTATGAGGAGTGTAAGAGAAACTCCTCACTAGAACTAGCATCAGGAATGTAAGAAAATCTCCTCACCAAACATAGCCTGAGGAGTGTAAGAGAAACTCCTTACTAAAACTAGCATCAGGAGTGTAAGAGAAATTCCTCACTAAAACTGGCGTCAAGGAGTGTAAGAGAAACTCCTCACCAAACACAGCATGAGGAGTGTAAGAGTAACTCCTCATCAAATCAAAACGTGTAAGAGAAACTCTCCACCAAAACTATCATCAGGAGTGTAAGAGAAACTCTTCACCAAACATAGCTTGAGGAGTGTAAGAGAAACTCCTCACCAAAACTAGCACAAGGGGTGTAAGAGAAACTCCTCACTAAAACTAGCATCAGGAGTGTAAGAGAAACTCCTCACCAAAACTTATCATCAGGAGTGTAAGAGAAACTCCTCACCAAACATAGCCCGACGAGTGTAAGAGAAACTCCTCACCAAACATAGCCTGAGGAGTATAAGAGAAACTCCTCACTAGCAATAGGAGTATAAGAGAAACTCCTCCATAAGACTGGCGCCAGGAATGTAAGGGAAACTCCTCACTAAACATAGCATGAGGAGTGTAAGAGAAACTCCTCAATAAAACTGGTATCAGGAGTGTAACGGAAATTCGTCACTAAACCCAGCTCGAGGAGTGTAAGAGAAATTCCTCACTAAAACCGGCTCGAGGAGTGTAAGAGAATCTCCTCACAAAAACAGCATGACCCGAGGAGTGTAAGAGAATCTCCTCACCAAAACAGCACGATGAGAAACTCATCAAACATAGCCAAAGGAGTGTAAGAGAAACTCCTCATTAAAAACTATCATCAGGAGTGTAAGAGAAACTCCTCATTAAAAAATATCATGAGTGTAAGAGAAATTCCTCATTAAAACTATCATCAGGAGTGTAAGAGAAACTCCTCATTAAAACTAGCATCAGGAGTGTAAGAGAAATTCCTCAGTAAAACTATCATAGAAAGTGTATGAGAAACTCCTCATTAGAAATATCAGCAGGAGTGTAAGAGAAACTCCTCATTAGAAATATCATCAGGAGTGTAAGAGAAACTCCCCATTAAAACTATCACCAGGAGTGTAACAGAAACTTCTCATTAAAACTAGCATGAGGAGTGTAAGTGAAACTCCTCACCAAACATAGCCTGAGGAGTGTAAGAGAAACTCCTCACCAAAACTATCATCAGGAGTGTAAGAGAAACTCTCCACCAAAACTATCATCAGGAGTGTAAGAGAAACTACTCACCAAAACTATCATCAGGAGTGTAAGAGAAACTTTCCACCAAAACTATCATCAGGAGTGTAAGAGAAACTCTTCGCCAAACATAGCCTGAAGAGTTAATTAAAATTAAAATTACTAAAACTAGCATCAGGAATGTAACTAGCATCAGGAGTGTAAGAGAAACTCCTCACTAAAACTAGCACGAGGAGTGCAAGAGAAACTCCTCACTAAACTGAACAAGCAAGAGGAATGTTTGAGAAGCTCCTAGTTAAACTAGCATCAGGAGTGTAAGACAAACTCCTTACAAAAACTAGCATCAGGTGTGTAAGATAAACTCCTCACTAAACATATCATGAGGTGTGTGATAGAACCTTCTCACTAAACTGAACCAGCATGAGAAATGCGTGAAACACCTCACTAAAACTGACATCAGGAATGCAAAGGAAACTCCTAACTAAAAACTAGCATAAGGTGAGTTAGAGAAACTCCTCACTCACATTTGAAAAACTAGCAACAAGCGTGTATGAAAAAGTCCTGACTAAAACCACTGACTGAGCACGAGTGTGCAAGAGAAACTCCTCACTAAGCTGAATCAACTAGAGGAACGAGAAAGGCCCCACTAAAACTGGCATCAGGAGTGTAAGATGAACTTCTCACTAAAACTAGCATCAGAGATGTAAAACTTCTCACCATAATTAGCATGAGGAGTGTAAGAGAAACTCCTCACTAAAACGAGCATGAGGAGTGTAAGAGAAACTCCTCAATAAAACTAACATGAGGAGTATTAGAACAACACCTCACTAAAACTAACACCAGGAGAGTAAATACAACACCTCACAAAGCTAGCATCAGCAGGGTAAAAGAAACACCTCATTGAAACTAGCATGAGGAGTGCAAGAGAATCTCCTCACTAAAACTACAATCAGGAGTGTAAGAGAAAATCCTCACAAAAACTAGCATGATGTGTGTAACAAAAGCTCACTAAAACCGTCATGCGGTGTGTAAGAGAAACTCCTTATTAAAATAAACACCCAGGAGTGTGAGAGAAACTCCTTATTAAAATAAACACCCAGGAGTGTAATGGAAACTCCTCACTAAAACTAGATCAGGTGTGTAAGAGAAACTCCTCACTAAACATAGCGTGAGGTGTGTAAGAGTAAGTAAGTATGTTTTTCGCCCAGTCAACCAATGGTGTTCAAGACAAATCTCTTATTAAACTGAACCAACAAGAGGAATGTATGAGAAATTCCCTAGTAAAACTGGCATCAGGAGTGTCAGAGAAACTCCCTACTAAACCTAGCATGAGGTGTGTAAGAAAAACTCTTCACTAAAACTAGCATCAGGAGTGTAAGAGAAACTCTTCACTAAAATTAGCACCAGGGATGTAAGGGCAACTCCGAACTAGAACCAGGAGTGTAAGAGAAACTCCTCACCAAACATAATCCGAGGAGTGTAAGAGAAACTCCTCACTAAAACAAGCATCAGGAGTGTAAGAGAAACTCATCAAACATAGCCTGAAGAGTGTAAGGAAAACTCCTCACTAAAACTAGCGTCAGGAGCGTAAGAGAAACTCTTCATTGAAACTAGCATCAGGAGTGTAAGAGAAACTCCTCATTAAAACTAGTATTAGGAGTGTAAGAGAAAATCTTCACCAAACATAGCCTGAGGAGTGTAAGAGAAATTCCTAACTAGAACTAGCATCAAGAGTGTAAGAGAGACTCCTCATCAAACATAGCCAAAGGAGTGTAAGAGAAACTCCTCATTAAAACTATCATCAGGAGTGTAAGAGAAACTCCTCATTAAAACTATCATCAGGAGTGTAAGAGAAACTCCTCTTTAATACTATCATCAGGAGTGCAAGAGAAACTCCTCATTAAAACTATCATCAGGAGTGTAAGAGAAACTCCTCATTAAAACTATCACCAGGAGTGTAAGAGAAACTCCTCATTAAAACTATCATCAGGAGTGTAAGAGAAACTCTTCATTAAAACTAGCATCAGGATTGTAAGAGAAACTCCTCATTAAAACTAGCATCAGGAGTGTAAGGAAACTCCTCACTAAAACTAGCATCAGGAGCGTAAGAGAAACTCTTCATTGAAACTAGCATCAGGAGTGTAAGAGAAACTCCTCATTAAAACTAGCATCAGGATTGTAAGAGAAACTCCTCATTAAAACTAGCATCAGGAGTGTAAGGAAACTCCTCACTAAAACTAGCATCAGGAGCGTAAGAGAAACTCTTCATTGAAACTAGCATCAGGAGTGTAAGAGAAACTCCTCATTAAAACTAGCATCATGAGTGTAAGAGAAACTCTTCACCAAACATAGCCTGAGGAGTGTAAGAGAAATTCCTAACTAGAACTAGCATCAAGAGTGTAAGAGAGACTCCTCATCAAACATAGCCAAAGGAGTGTAAGAGAAACTCCTCATTAAAACTATCATCAGGAGTGTAAGAGAAACTCCTCTTTAATACTATCATCAGGAGTGCAAGAGAAACTCCTCATTAAAACTATCATCAGGAGTGCAAGAGAAACTCCTCATTAAAACTATCACCAGGAGTGTAAGAGAAACTCCTCATTAAAACTATCATCAGGAGTGTAAGAGAAACTCCTCTTTAATACTATCATCAGGAGTGCAAGAGGTAACTCCTCATTAAAACTAGCATCAGGAGTGTAAGAGAAACTCCTCATTAAAACTAGCATCAGAAGTGTAAGAGAAACTCCTCACCAAACATAGCCTGAGGAGTGTAAGAGAAACTCCTCAACAAAACTTATCATCAGGAGTGTAAGAGAAATTACTCATCAGACATGGCCTGAGCAGTGGAAGAGAAACTCCTCACCAAACACAGGCTGAGGAGTGTAAGAGAAACTCCTCAACAAATATAGCTTGAGGAGTGTAAGAGATACTCCTCACCAAAACTATCATCAGGAGTGTAAGAGAAACTCCTCACTAAACATAGCATGAGGAGTGTAAGAGAAACTCCTCACTAAAACTGGTATCGGGAGTGTAACGGAAACTTCTCACTATACCCAGCTCGAGGAGTGTAAGAGAAACTCCTCACAAAAACCAGCTCGATGTGTGTAAGAGAAACTCCTCACAAAAACAGCATGATCCGAGGAGTGTAAGAGAAACTCCTCAGTAAACAGCACGATGAGTGTGAACAGAAAGACAGATGTACGGACGAGGTCATGTCAGGACTGAGCTGTCGGGTCAGTCTGTACCGAGACGAAGCCAGACGAGGCGTGTCGGTGGCTGGCTCGCCCTGAGCATGCACTACACTGCTAAGAGCCGATAGCAGCCACAAACCGAGTCATACCTATGACAATCGACATTTGCCTAGTTTGTGTGAAGCTCTGGATGTGAGCCGTACCGAGCTGTAACCTGTCAGACCTTGCTCTTGCATCTTTGTTTGGTCTGACCATAACACCTGGGATTGTTTCTGTGTAGTCGTTACAACTACAGTATCAGAAAAAGGTATGTCCTGTCTGAATCTGGCACGAGGAGAAAGTAAATTCTCACCGATCAGCCAGCGAAGTGTATGAGAAACTCCTCACTATGATCAGCATGGGGAGTGTAAGAGAAACACCTTACCGGAACTAGCATGAGGAGTGTAAGGGAAACTCTTCACTAAAACTAGAATGAGGTGTTTTAAAAAAAAAATCTAAAAAAAAATCCGAAGCTAGCATCAGAAATATAACTAGCATCGGGAGTGTAAGAGAAACTCCTCATTAAAACTAGCACGAGGAGTGGAAGAGAAACTGGCATCAGGAGTGTAAGATGACCTCACTAAAACTAGCATCAGAGATGTAAAACATCTCATCATAATTAGCATGAGGGGTGTAAGAGAAACTCCTCACTGAAACTAGCATGAGGAGTGTAAGAGAAACTCCTCAATAAAACATGATGGGTATTAGAACAACACCTCACTAAAACTAGCACCAGGAGAGTAAGTAAAACTGCTCACAAAACTAGCATCAGCAATATAAGAGAAACTCCTCACTAAAACTAGCATGAGGAGTGCAAGAGAAACTCATCACTAAAACTACAATCAGGAGTGTAAGAGAAATTCCTAACAAAACTAGCATGATGTGTGTAAGAAAAAAAACCTCACTAAAACGGTCATGGGGAGTGTAAGAGAAACTCTTTATTAAAACTAGCACCAGGTGTGTAAGAGAAACACCTCACTAAAACTAGTATCAAGGGGGTAAGTGAAACTCCTCACTAAACATAGCGTGAGGTGTGTAAGAGTAAGTAAATAAGTTTTACGCCCAGTCAACCAATGGTGTTCAAGACAAATCCCTTATTAAACTGAACCAGCAAGAGGAATGTATGAGAAATTCCCCAATAAAACTGGCATCAAGAGTGTCAGAAAAACTCCCTGCTAAACCTAGCATGAGGTTTGTAAGAAAAACTCTTCACTAAAACTAGCATCAGGAGTGTAAGAGAAACTCCTCATTAAAACTAGCATCAGCAGTGTAAGGGAAATTCCGCGCTAGAACTAGAACCAGGAGTGTAAGAGAAACTCCTCACTAAGCATAGCATGAGGAGTGTAAGAGAAACTCCTCACTAAAACTGGTATCAAGAGTGTAACGGAAACTCGTCACTAAACCCAGCTCGAGGAGTGTAAGAGAAACTCCTCACAAAATAGCATGACCCGAGGAGTGTAAGAGAAACTCCTCACCAAACACAGCCTGAGGAGTGTAAGAGAAACTCCTCAACAAATATAGCCTGAGGAGTGTAAGAGATACTCCTCACCAAAACTATCATCAGGAGTGTAAGAGAAACTCCTCACTAAACATAGCATGAGGAGTGTAAGAGAAACTCCTCACTAAAACTGGTATCAGGAGTGTAACGGAAACTTCTCACTATACCCAGCTCGAGGAGTGTAAGAGAAACTCCTCACTAAGCATAGCATGAGGAGTGTAAGAGAAACTCCTCACTAAAACTGGTATCAAGAGTGTAACGGAAACTCGTCACTAAACCCAGCTCGAGGAGTGTAAGAGAAACTCCTCACAAAATAGCATGACCCGAGGAGTGTAAGAGAAACTCCTCACCAAACACAGCCTGAGGAGTGTAAGAGAAACTCCTCAACAAATATAGCCTGAGGAGTGTAAGAGATACTCCTCACCAAAACTATCATCAGGAGTGTAAGAGAAACTCCTCACTAAGCATAGCATGAGGAGTGTAAGAGAAACTCCTCACTAAAACTGGTATCAAGAGTGTAACGGAAACTCGTCACTAAACCCAGCTCGAGGAGTGTAAGAGAAACTCCTCACAAAATAGCATGACCCGAGGAGTGTAAGAGAAACTCCTCACCAAACACAGCCTGAGGAGTGTAAGAGAAACTCCTCAACAAATATAGCTTGAGGAGTGTAAGAGATACTCCTCACCAAAACTATCATCAGGAGTGTAAGAGAAACTCCTCACTAAACATAGCATGAGGAGTGTAAGAGAAACTCCTCACTAAAACTGGTATCAGGAGTGTAACGGAAACTTCTCACTATACCCAGCTCGAGGAGTGTAAGAGAAACTCCTCACAAAAACCAGCTGGATGAGTGTAAGAGAAACTCATCACAAAAAACAGCATGATCCGAGGAGTGTAAGAGAAACTCCTCAGTAAACAGCACGATGAGTGTGAACAGAAAGACAGATGTACGGACGAGGTCATGTCAGGACTGAGCTGTCGGGTCAGTCTGTACCGAGACGAAGCCAGACGAGGCGTGTCGGTGGCTGCCGCGCCCTAAGCATGCACTGCACTCGCTAAGAGCCGATAGCAGCCAAAATCCGAGTCATACCCATGACAACCGACATTTGCCTAGTTTGTGTGAAGCTCTGGATGTGAGCCGTACCGAGCTGTAACCTGTCAGACCTTGCTCTTGCATCTTTGTTTGGTCTGAGCATAATATCTGGGATTGTTTCTGTGTAGTCGTTACAACTACAGTATAAGAAAAAGGTATGTCCTGTCTGAATCTGGCACGAGGAGAAAGTAAATTCTCACCGATCAGCCAGCGAAGTGTACGAGAAACTCCTCACTATGATCAGCATGGGGAGTGTAAGAGAAACACCTTACCGGAACTAGCATGAGGAGTGTAAGGGAAACTCTTCACTAAAACTAGAATGAGGTGTTTTAAAAAAAAATATAAAAAAATCCAAAGCTAGCATCAGAAATATAACTAGCATCGGGAGTGTAAGAGAAACTCCTCATTAAAACTAGCACGAGGAGTGGAAGAGAAACTGGCATTAGGAGTGTAAGATGACCTCACTAAAACTAGCATCAGAGATGTAAAACATCTCATCATAATTAGCATGAGGGGTGTAAGAGAAACTCCTCACTGAAACTAGCATGAGGAGTGTAAGAGAAACTCCTCAATAAAACATGATGGGTATTAGAACAACACCTCACTAAAACTAGCACCAGGAGAGTAAGTAAAACTGCTCACAAAACTAGCATCAGCAATATAAGAGAAACTCCTCACTAAAACTAGCATGAGGAGTGCAAGAGAAACTCATCACTAAAACTACAATCAGGAGTGTAAGAGAAATTCCTAACAAAACTAGCATGATGTGTGTAAGAAAAAAAACCTCACTAAAACGGTCATGGGGAGTGTAAGAGAAACTCTTTATTAAAACTAGCACCAGGTGTGTAAGAGAAACACCTCACTAAAACTAGTATCAAGGGGGTAAGTGAAACTCCTCACTAAACATAGCGTGAGATGTGTAAGAGTAAGTAAATAAGTTTTACGCCCAGTCAACCAATGGTGTTCAAGACAAATCCCTTATTAAACTGAACCAGCAAGAGGAATGTATGAGAAATTCCCCAATAAAACTGGCATCAAGAGTGTCAGAAAAACTCCCTGCTAAACCTAGCATGAGGTTTGTAAGAAAAACTCTTCACTAAAACTAGCATCAGGAGTGTAAGAGAAACTCCTCATTAAAACTAGCATCAGCAGTGTAAGGGAAATTCCGCGCTAGAACTAGAACCAGGAGTGTAAGAGAAACTCCTTACTAAGCATAGCATGAGGAGTGTAAGAGAAACTCCTCACTAAAACTGGTATCAAGAGTGTAACGGAAACTCGTCACTAAACCCAGCTCGAGGAGTGTAAGAGAAACTCCTCACAAAATAGCATGACCCGAGGAGTGTAAGAGAAACTCCTCACCAAACACAGCCTGAGGAGTGTAAGAGAAACTCCTCAACAAATAAAGCCTGAGGAGTGCAAGAGATACTCCTCACCAAAACTATCATCAGGAGTGTAAGAGAAACTCCTCACTAAACATAGCATGAGGAGTGTAAGAGAAACTCCTCACTAAAACTGGTATCAGGAGTGTAACGGAAACTTCTCACTATACCCAGCTCGAGGAGTGTAAGAGAAACTCCTCACTAAGCATAGCATGAGGAGTGTAAGAGAAACTCCTCACTAAAACTGGTATCAAGAGTGTAACGGAAACTCGTCACTAAACCCAGCTCGAGGAGTGTAAGAGAAACTCCTCACAAAATAGCATGACCCGAGGAGTGTAAGAGAAACTCCTCACCAAACACAGCCTGAGGAGTGTAAGAGAAACTCCTCAACAAATATAGCCTGAGGAGTGTAAGAGATACTCCTCACCAAAATTATCATCAGGAGTGTAAGAGAAACTCCTCACTAAACATAGCATGAGGAGTGTAAGAGAAACTCCTCACTAAAACTGGTATCAAGAGTGTAACGGAAACTCGTCACTAAACCCAGCTCGAGGAGTGTAAGAGAAACTCCTCACAAAATAGCATGACCCGAGGAGTGTAAGAGAAACTCCTCACCAAACACAGCCTGAGGAGTGTAAGAGAAACTCCTCAACAAATATAGCTTGAGGAGTGTAAGAGATACTCCTCACCAAAACTATCATCAGGAGTGTAAGAGAAACTCCTCACTAAACATAGCATGAGGAGTGTAAGAGAAACTCCTCACTAAAACTGGTATCAGGAGTGTAACGGAAACTTCTCACTATACCCAGCTCGAGGAGTGTAAGAGAAACTCCTCACAAAAACCAGCTGGATGAGTGTAAGAGAAACTCATCACAAAAAACAGCATGATCCGAGGAGTGTAAGAGAAACTCCTCAGTAAACAGCACGATGAGTGTGAACAGAAAGACAGATGTACGGACGAGGTCATGTCAGGACTGAGCTGTCGGGTCAGTCTGTACCGAGACGAAGCCAGACGAGGCGTGTCGGTGGCTGCCGCGCCCTAAGCATGCACTGCACTCGCTAAGAGCCGATAGCAGCCAAAATCCGAGTCATACCCATGACAACCGACATTTGCCTAGTTTGTGTGAAGCTCTGGATGTGAGCCGTACCGAGCTGTAACCTGTCAGACCTTGCTCTTGCATCTTTGTTTGGTCTGAGCATAATATCTGGGATTGTTTCTGTGTAGTCGTTACAACTACAGTATAAGAAAAAGGTATGTCCTGTCTGAATCTGGCACGAGGAGAAAGTAAATTCTCACCGATCAGCCAGCGAAGTGTACGAGAAACTCCTCACTATGATCAGCATGGGGAGTGTAAGAGAAACACCTTACCGGAACTAGCATGAGGAGTGTAAGGGAAACTCTTCACTAAAACTAGAATGAGGTGTGTTAAAAAAATAAATATATAAAACAATCCAAAGCTAGCATCGGAAATATAACTAGCATCGGGAGTGTAAGAGAAACTCCTCATTAAAACTAGCACGAGGAATGGAAGAGAAACTGGCATCAGGAGTGTAAGATGACCTCACTAAAACTAGCATCAGAGATGTAAAACATCTCACCATAATTAGCATGAGGGGTGTAAGAGAAACTCCTCACTGAAACTAGCATGAGGAGTGTAAGAGAAACTCCTCAATAAAACATGATGGGTATTAGAACAACACCTCACTAAAACTAGCACCAGGAGAGTAAGTAAAACTGCTCACAAAACTAGCATCAGCAATATAAGAGAAACTCCTCACTAAAACTAGCATGAGGAGTGCAAGAGAAACTCATCACTAAAACTACAATCAGGAGTGTAAGAGAAATTCCTAACAAAACTAGCATGATGTGTGTAAGAAAAAAAACCTCACTAAAACGGTCATGGGGAGTGTAAGAGAAACTCTTTATTAAAACTAGCACCAGGTGTGTAAGAGAAACACCTCACTAAAACTAGTATCAAGGGGGTAAGTGAAACTCCTCACTAAACATAGCGTGAGGTGTGTAAGAGTAAGTAAATAAGTTTTACGCCCAGTCAACCAATGGTGTTCAAGACAAATCCCTTATTAAACTGAACCAGCAAGAGGAATGTATGAGAAATTCCCCAATAAAACTGGCATCAAGAGTGTCAGAAAAACTCCCTGCTAAACCTAGCATGAGGTTTGTAAGAAAAACTTCACTAAAACTAGCATCAGGAGTGTAAGAGAAACTCCTCATTAAAACTAGCATCACTGAGGAGTGTAAGGGAAATTCCGTGCTAGAACTAGAACCAGGAGTGTAAGAGAAACTCCTCACTAAGCATAGCATGAGGAGTGTAAGAGAAACTCCTCACTGAAACTGGTATCAAGAGTGTAACGGAAACTCGTCACTAAACCCAGCTCGAGGAGTGTAAGAGAAACTCCTCACAAAATAGCATGACCCGAGGAGTGTAAGAGAAACTCCTCACCAAACACAGCCTGATGAGTGTAAGAGAAACTCCTCAACAAATATAGCCTGAGGAGTGTAAGAGATACTCCTCACCAAAACTATCATCAGGAGTGTAAGAGAAACTCCTCACTAAACATAGCATGAGGAGTGTAAGAGAAACTCACTAAAACTGGTATCAGGAGTGTAACGGAAACTTCTCACTATACCCAGCTCGAGGAGTGTAAGAGAAACTCTTCACTAAAACCAGCTGGATGAGTGTAAGAGAAACTCATCACAAAAACAGCATGATCCGAGGAGTGTAAGAGAAACTCCTCAGTAAACAGCACGATGAGTGTGAACAGAAAGACAGATGTATGGACGAGGTCATGTCAGGACTGAGCTGTCGGGTCAGTCTGTACCGAGACGAAGCCAGACGAGGCGTGTCGGTGGCTGCCGCGCCCTAAGCATGCACTGCATGCACTCACTAAGAGCCGATAGCAGCCAAAATCCGAGTCATACCTATGACAACCGACATTTGCCTAGTTTGTGTGAAGCTCTGGATGTGAGCCGTACCAAGCTGTAACCTGTCAGACCTTGCTCTTGCATCTTTGTTTGGTCTGAACATAAAATCTGGGATTATTTCTGTGTAGTCGTTACAACTACAGTATAAGAAAAAAGTATGTCCTGTCAGAATCCGGCTAGGAGAAAGTAAATTCTCACCGATCAGCCAGCGAAGTGTATGAGAAACTCCTCACTATGATCAGCATGGGGAGTGTAAGAGAAACACCTTACCGGAACTAGCATGAGGAGTGTACGGGAAACTCTTCACTAAAACTAGAATGAGGTGTGTTAAAAAAAAATAAAAAAAATAGCATCAGAAATATAACTAGCATCGGGAGTGTAAGAGAAACTCCTCATTAAAACTAGCACGAGGAGTGGAAGAGAAACTGGCATCAGGAGTGTAAGATGACCTCACTAAAACTAGCATCAGAGATGTAAACCTTCTCACCATAATTAGCATGAGGGGTGTAAGAGAAACTCCTCACTAAAACTAGCATGAGGAGTGGAAGAGAAACTCCTCAATAAAACATGATGGGTATTAGAACAACACCTCACTAAAACTAGCACCAGGAGAGTAAGTAAAACTGCTCACAAAACTAGCATCAGAAATATAAGAGAAACTCCTCACTAAAACTACAATCAGGAGTGTAAGAGAAAATCTTAACAAAACTAGCATGATGTCTGTAAGACAAACTCCTCACTAAAACGCTCAGTCAACCAGTGGTGTTCAAGACAAATCCCTTATTAAACTGAACCAGCAAGAGGAATGTATGAGAAATTCCCCATTAAAACTGGCATCAAGAGTATCAGAAAAACTCCCTACTAAACCTAGCATGAGGTGTGTAAGAAAAACTCTTCACTAAAACTAGCATCATGAGTGTAAGAGAAACTCTTCACTAAAATTAGCACCAGGAGTGTAAGGGAAATTCCGCGCTAGAACTATAATCAGGAGTGTAAGAGAAACTCCTCACCAAACATAATCCGAGGAGTGTAAGAGAAACTCCTAACTAAAACTAACGTCAGGAGTGTAAGAGAAACTCATCAAATATAGCCTGAGGAGTGTACGGGAAACTCCTAACTAAAACTAGCATCTGGAGTGTAAGAGAAACTCGTCATTAAAACTAGCATCAGGAGTGTAAGAGAAACTCTTCATTAAAATTAGCATCAGGAGTGTAAGAGAAACTCCTCAACAAACATAGCCAAAGGAATGTAAGAGAAACTCTTCACCAAAACTTATCAGGAGTGTAAGAGAAACTCCTCATCAGACTTGACCTGAGGAGTGGAAGAGAAACTCTTCACCAAAACTAGCATCAGGAGTGTAAGAGAAACTCCTCACCAAACATAGCCTGAGGAGTGTAAGAGAAACTCCTCACCAAAACTAGCATCAGGAGTGTAAGAGAAACTCCTCACCAAACATAGCCTGAGGGGTGTAAGAGAAACTCCTCAACAAACATAGGCTGAGGAGTGTAAGAGATACTCCTCACCAAAACTATCATCAGGAGTGTAAGAGAAACTCCTCACTAAACATAGCATGAGGAGTGTAAGAGAAACTCCTCACAAAAACTGGTATCAGGAGTGTAACTGAAACTCCTCACTAAACCCAGCTCGAGGAGTGTAAGACTAAGAGAAACAACTCACAAAAATAGCATGACCCGAGGAGTGTAAGAGAAACTCCTCACCAAAACAGCACGATGAGTGTAAAAAGAAAGACAGGTGTATTGACGAGGTCATGTCAGGACTGAGCTGTCGGGGTCAGTGTGTACCGAAGACGAAGCCAGACGAGACGTGTCGGTGGCTGCCGCGCCCTAAGCATGCACTGCACTCGCTAAGAGCCGATAGCAGCCCCAAAGCGAGTCATACCCATGACAGCCGACACTTGCCTAGTCTGTGTGAAGCTTTGGATGTGAGCAGTACCGAGCTGTAACCTGTCAGACCTTGCTCTTGCATCTTTGTTTGGTCTGAGCATAACATCTGGGATTGTTTCTGTGTAATCGTTACAACTACAGTATACGAAAAAGATATGTCCTGTCTGAATCTGGCACGAGGAGAAAGTAAATTCTCACCGATCAGCCAGCGAAGTGTATGAGAAACTCCTCACTAAAACTAGCATGAGGAGTGTAACGGAAACTCCTCAATAAAACATGAAGGATATTAGAACAGCTCCTCACTAAAACTAGCACCAGGAGAGTAAGTAAATGGCTCCGTCATCCTCACAAAACTAGCATCAGCAATGTAATAGAAACTCCTCACTAAAACTAGCATGAGGAGTGTAAGAGAAACTCCTTCCCAAACCTACAATCAGAAGTGTAAGAGAAAAACCTCACAGAACTAGCATGATATGTGAAAGACAGACAGACAGACAGAGACTGTTGCTTTCACACAGCACATCGCTGACTTGCTGATAGGGCCCGAAACCGGCTATGCTAACTTTTGACACGGTACGCGAGTGCTGTCCCTTGTGAAGGAGCGCGAGCAGAGATCTGGGACTTGGATGTTCGGAAAGTTTGTTTTTAACTTAACCTCAGGACCAAACTGCACCAACTCGACAGTCTGTCGTTTGTTGTGCTAGTGGTGGAATATTAAAGAGGTAAAATACTACTGCCTCTCTGTGTGCTTTTCATTCCTTTGGTCGCAAACAAGTCGTTCGCCGGATATCCGGGAAAGAGAAACTGTGTCAATGCGTCTGTCCGGACTGCGGAATTGTTTGATACTGATAGTATTATTACATCTGTCCAGTATTTGCTGCTGGAAACCTCTGCAACATACATGACACATACTTATGGTAATATCACTAGCAACAAACGTTACACGCTTCAAAAACATTAAACAGTGGTCCGTACATTCTTTGAGCCCTGCCACTGAATGCCTGCAAATAATGGTTTATAATAGAGATTTTGTCTCGATCAGGATTGGTTGGATAAATTCACAGAAAGATCCAGTTTTTGTTTGACTGAAGTACCAGCAGAACAGCAAAAGCAAGGAAAGAAGTGACGCATTTAGTTCTGACTAACTTGCTGATTATTCATTCCATAGGTAATCATAGAATAAAAAGCAAGATTGTAAAAGAAAAAAGAAAATGCTGTGTGATTGAGTGTGTGTGTGTGTGTGTGTGTGTGTGTGTGTGTGTGTGTGTGTGTGTGTGTGTGTGTGTGTGTGTGTGTGTGTGTGTGTGTGTTTCGCAAACATTTGACACAAGTTGGTGCTTTGTTCATTGTTTCTTTCACTAGTTTCAGTCAGGCTTATTAATATTACTGTAGCGGGAGAGCTGTGCAAGCTAGCTCGAGTTACGGGCCCTGAGTTCCCCCACCCCTTCTCTCCAGTCGGACGCTGCCTGCCAGCGACTGGCCGGTGCCGCGCGGTGCGGTATAAAAGACAGTGCCTGCCAGGTTTCTGTACCATGTGCTGAAAAGTGCTGGTCAACCCCTACCCCCCCGAGTTTACATGCTGAAAAAGTGTGTTGCTCTTCCCTTAGTTATTAGAAGACCTATGCTGCAAAGTGTGGGCACGCATGTTTCGTAATTAAGAGACCTGTGCTGCAAAGTGCGGGCACGCATGTTTGGTAATTAAGAGACCTGTGCTGCAAAGTGCGGGCACGCATGTTTGGTAATTAAGAGACCTGTGCTGCAAAGTGCGGGCACGCATGTTTGGTAATTAAGAGACCTGTGCTGCAAAGTGCGGGCACGCATGTTTCGTAATTAAGAGACCTGTGCTGCAAAGTGCGGGCACGCATGTTTGGTAATTAAGAGACCTGTGCTGCAAAGTGCGGGCACGCATGTTTCGTAATTAAGAGACCTGTGCTGCAAAGTGCGGGCACGCATGTTTGGTAATTAAGAGACCTGTGCTGCAAAGTGTGGGCACGCATGTTTGGTAATTAAGAGACCTGTGCTGCAAAGTGTGGGCACGCATGTTTGGTAATTAAGAGACCTGTGCTGCAAAGTGTGGGCACGCATGTTTGGTAATTAAGAGACCTGTGCTGCAAAGTGCGGGCACGCATGTTTAGTAATTAAGAGACCTGTGCTGCAAAGTGCGGGCACGCATGTTAAGTTATTAGAAGACTTGTGCTGCAAAGTGCGAGCGTTAGTTAAGTTTATGTTTGTTTGCTTTCTTGTGCTGCAAAGTGCAAGTATTAGTTAAGTTAATGCAAGGGTGCGGCTTATTTTTGTAGGTAATTGGTACTGAGCCTATGCCGGTAGCTAAGTTAGCTATGGTTTAGTGCGTAGGTTAGACATAGTCGTGCGTCGGTTTGGTTTGCTCTTGTGTGTACTGTATGTGTAACATGCGGTAGTGTAAATAAAACTGTATGCATTTCTTTATTTGGTTCGTCACTATAATGGGAGTATGTACTGAGATGGAGTGTGGTCAGTGCGCGCGTTTGTGAGCGTGCCTCAGCGTTTTCGTCATGTTGGTATATGTGTACAACTTCTGTCTCCACTTATCTTTTGTCTAGTGTCTGTTTTAAGTGGCATAAGTGCATAGTGAAACGGCACACCTACCTCTGAGGAGCGGACAAACAACCAAACACTAATACAGGGTTTTTTTCTGGATACCAAGGTCGGTCGATTGTAGTGATTTTGAACACAACGCGAGGAACTTGACATTGAAAGGCACACTACATGAGGATGACTAGAGACAATGGTTTATTCCAGTGTGAGTGTCTCTCCTTGGCAATCTCCAGCCTCCCCCTGAACCTAAAATGAGGAACGGGCCGCAGGTCCGGTTACAAAAAGTGGTGCCGTGACTCAGGATATCGCACGTGTTTGGTACCGCTGAGCTGGGGCGCTTGGACCGCCAGCCTGCAGCGTTTTCACTACGCACAGCTGCCATTTGTGTCTTTGTGTCTGTGTGTGCATAATGGGTGCGGTGTTAGGCTTCCTTAGGCTGTTAGTGCCAAGCTGGTTGGTACAGAACAGGACTGCTACGAGACAGTCAAAAAGAAGAGGAAGCAGACGTAGCACTGTGACTTCTATTTCCCATAGCGGCAGCAGCAGTTGCGATGATTGTTCGTTTAGTAGCTGTTACAGTCGTTCTCACGGGCATAGATCCATTGGTGCTCGCAGGGATAGAAGTATGGGTAATAGTACGTTTTTGAATCACAGTCTTGCACACAGGAAAGAGAGGGTTCCTGACGTGTTCACGGGTACAAAAGGTAGTCTGAAAGATTGGCTTCGTCACTTCGAAACCTGTGCCAGATGGAATGGTTGGGATTACGCCGAGAGGGGCGTCAATCTTGCTATGTCACTCAGGGGTAATGCTCAGCAGGTGCTTGGCGAACTTAGTGTGCATGAGTTAGAAGACTTTGATGCGATCAAAGCAGCTCTAGAAAGAAGGTTCGATCCTGCTGAGAAAGAAAACCTCCATCGTGTGGAGTTCAGATCAAGGTTCAAGAAGAAGGGCGAGAGCGTGACTGAGTATGGGTTCGCTCTGAATCGCATTGCTTCTGATGCATACCCTAGGATGCCCCCGGAGGCTAGGGAGACGATCGTGATCGATCAGTTTGTTAGTGGACTTCCGTCGAAGGATTTGAGGAGGCATGTCCAGTTCCATCATCCGTCATCCATCCATGAGGCGATAGCGTTGGCTAGTGAGTTCGAGTCTTTCGAAGAAAGGTTTGACGGGAGAAAACCAGAAAATACGGAGAAGGGAAACGGCACTAGTATTAGAAGCATCAGCGAAAAGGACTCAGGGCATGAGGAGTTGCTGAAGGTTTTTCAGAGTCTGAGCAAGCAGGTAGCTGAGTCGCTGGACAAAGTTACCAAAGCCGTGGGTCAGATTAGTGGAAATAAAAGCAGAAACGGTTCAGTAGTTTGTTTTCGGTGTAATGAGAAGGGTCACTACTCTAGGCAGTGCCCAACTACCGCACCAGAGCAAACAGGGAGTAAGAAGGCTTCGAACGAAAACGCGCCAGGCAAGGAAAACTGGCGAGGGCCGGGGTTCCAGCGGTCGGACACTCGGCCCGCCATCTGACAGGTGTTGATAACTCTCCTAATGGGATGGAGACGGGACCGCGTACGTGTGTTTTGTTAACGACCGGATGCTATGTCGTGCCAGTAAGGATAGGGGCAGGCGTGGCTGAGTTTTTAGTTGATAGCGGGTCAGCTGCCACGGTCCTTAGCGCTGCAGCATTTGAGACGGCAGAGAGAGATACGCGAGCTGTACTGAGGGAAAGTAAGCTTAATCTTTGTACAGCTAGCGGACAGAATTTGGACATTCGGGGCGAGACGACTTTAGAGTTGGGAATAGGTGACCAAACTTTTCGACACAGGGTAGTGGTTGGGGACATAGGAAACTCAGCAGGTATCCTGGGTACAGATTTCATGCAGAAACATGGTTGTCTGTTGGACTTGGCACAGGGTACTATGCAGATAGGAACGCAAGTGGTTCAGCTGAAGAGAGAGGCAGTAGACACGTGTGCAGATAGGAACGCAAGTGGTTCAGCTGAAGAGAGAGGCAGTAGACACGTGTGCGAGGGTGCAAGTGTGTGACACCGTCATTGTACCGCCTAGGTGCGAGGCGTTTGTTAAAGGGTCTCTTCTTCAGGCCAGTTTTGGGGAAAAGACTGACGGACTGCTGGAAGGTCTAGATACTTTTAAAAGTGAGACTAGTCTTGAGATCCCCAGGTGTTTGGTTCACGTGACGAAAAATGAGGTGTTTGTTCCTGTCACTAACCTATCTGATAGGGAAGTGACAGTCAAAGCAGATACTATCATTGCTACCGTAGAAACGGCGGTTTCCTTAAATTCCTTGTCGCAAGAGCGTGAAGAAAAGGAAAGGCTTTATTCTGATCAGCTTCCTAGCCATCTTGAAAGTTTGGCCACTAAGTTGTCTCCAAGGGTCAGTGAGAAAACAAAAGGAGAAGTGAGGGACACTCTTATTGAGTTCCAAGATGTTTTCATGTGCCCAGATACTCAGCTCGGTAGGACGGGAAAGGTCCGACATACTATTGACACTGCAAACAGTAAGCTTGTTAAGCTACCCCCTCGACGTCTGCCAATGGCCCAGAGAGAGGTTGTTGATAGAGAGTTGGAAAAGATGCTCAAAGAAGATATTATAGAGCCTAGTGATAGCCCGTGGGCGGCAAATGTTGTCTTGGTCAAAAAGAAAGATGGGTTTGTTAGGTTTTGTGTAGACTACAGAAAACTGAATGAGTGCACAAAGAAAGATGCCTACCCTTTGCCCCACATTGGGGATTCACTTGATGCATTGTCGGGTTCATGCTGGTTTTCAACTTTGGACTTAGCTCAAGGTTTTTACCAGGTAGAAATGGACCAGAATGACAAACAAAAGACTGCGTTCGCAACGCACAGAGGACTTTTCCAGTTCAAGGTGATGCCCTTCGGTCTCTGTAACAGTCCTGCGACTTTTGAGAGGCTGATGGAATTAGTCCTAAGTGGCGTTCTCTTTGAGAGGTGTCTAGTCTACATTGACGATGTCATTTGTTTCGGAAAGACAGAGGAGGAGGCATTGTATAACCTCAGGGTTGTACTGCAGAAGTTTAGAGATGCAAATCTCAAGCTGAAGCCCTCCAAGTGTTCATTGTTCCAGGATGAATGTACCTTTTTAGGGCATACAGTCGCACGTGAGGGGACGACTTGCGAAAAGTCGAAGGTTGAAGCTGTGGCGAGCTGGCCTGTGCCGACTTGTGTTTCAGAGGTTCGTTCGTTCCTGGGAACTGCGTCGTACTACCGAAAGTACATTCAGGGCTTTGCCGATATAGCTAGCCCGTTGACAAACTTGACAAAGAAGAACCAGAAGTTTGTTTGGACTGAGAAGTGTCAGAACGCTTTTGAAAGACTGAAGGAAGCACTAGTCTCTGCTCCAGTCTTAGCATACCCTACTAGGGAGGGTAAGTTTGTTCTTGACACTGATGCAAGCGCGACTGCGATTGGCGCAGTCCTGTCACAGATTCAAGACGGGGAAGAGAAAGTCATCGCCTATGCAAGCTGTGCTTTGTCCAGTTCCAGGCAAAATTACTGTACGACGTACAGAGAGCTGTACGCCGTAGTGAGATTCGTGAAGTACTTTTCTCATTACCTGTGGGGAAGGCCGTTTTTGGTTCGCAGTGACCACAGTTCGCTGAAATGGTTAAAGAACTTTAAGCAGCCGGAGGGGATGGTAGCTAGGTGGATAGCTACTCTGGACACCTATGACTTCCAGATAGAGCACAGGAAAGGTGCGTCACATGGTAATGCCGATGGGTTGTCCCGGATCCCAAGAAGATGTTGTCAGAGGGAGGAGTGCAGTCAGTGCTCTCAGAAGCAAGTGAGGGTAGTAACACGTTCGCAAGCACGTGGCCGAGACTTAGCTGACAAGGGTGTAGCTAGCGGTACGCAGAGGAACGCTGACTCGTGTTCGCACGAGGAAGTCCCGCGAGTTGACCCCGAGGTCACTAGTCGAGGTGATGCTACTGGGAAGGGGAAAGATGTACTGGTCAGAGCAGACAAGGCGGTTCAGAGTAATTCTGCTTCATGGTCAAATGAAGATGCCCCTGAGTCTGTTCAGTCTTTTACATTCGATCCTGATGTACAGGGAGGTAGTGGTGGTACTTTCCTATTGGATAGGAAGAGGGTGGAACAGTGTGTTCAGACAGAGGCTGTAACCAAGGGAGTGGGTAACAGTAAGTCTGATTGTGTTCCTGGGGTACCAAAGTCTAGTCCCTGTAAAAGTAACTGGTTTTCTGTCTGGTCTCATGAGGAGTTCGCAGGGTTCCAGCAGAAAGATCCAGTGACGAGCACTCTACTGAGTCTGAAGTCTAGAGGGGAGAAACCCCCGAAGACAGAGATCTCAAAGTATAGCACTGCTATCAGAACACTCATAGCTCAGTGGGATAATCTGAGAGTAGTGGATGGGTTGCTATACGTTGTGTCAGAGAAAAGTTTTACTCAGGAAGAAGTACTGCTACTGGTAGCCCCGGCTGGGGTTAGACAGAAGGTGTTGAATATGTCGCATGACGCTAAGACGGCTGGTCACCTTGGCCGCGACAGAACACTAGCAAACGTAAAGCGTCACGTGTACTGGCCAGGAATGGCCGACGATGTTGCCAGGTGGTGTAGACAGTGTGACATGTGTGCACGAAGGAAACCAGGTCCGGGAAGGGCTAAACTTCCTATGCAACATGTGAATGTAGGCATGCCGCTCGAAAGAGTCGCAATCGACATTTTGGGTCCTTTGCCGATGTCTCACGATGGCTATGAGTACATAATGGTGGTTGAAGATTACTACACAAAGTATGCAGAGGCATACAGCCTTGTTGATCATACAGCCCAGACTGTAGGGGATAAACTTCTTACAGAATTCATCTGTAGGTTTGGAGTCCCATTGACCATTCATACTGATCAAGGTAGAGAGTTTGAGTCTCGTTTGTTTCAACATCTGTGTGAAGCCTTAGGTGCGGACAAGACTAGAACTACCCCTTACCACCCACAGAGTGATGGTATGGTGGAGAGACAGAACCGCACGATACAGCAAATGCTGTCAGCCTATGTTAATGAGAGGCGAGATGATTGGAGTGATCACTTAGACCTGATCATGATGGCCTACAGATCGTCTGTCCATCAGTCCACTCAGTGCACTCCGAACTTGATTATGTTTGGGAGAGAGGTCAACCTCCCCTTGACTGTTCAACTTGGTGTGTTTCCCACCGGAGACAGGCCGCAATGTCCTGTAGAGTACGTAGAGTGGGTTCAGAACACCTTAGAAAGAGTTTTTTGTTTTGTGAGAGTGAACACTGAGTCAAGTGTACACAAACAGAAACACTATCATGATAGAAACTGCAAGACAAGAGAAGTAGAACCAGGGATGTGGGTGTGGAGATGGTACCCGCCAAAGGCGAAGGAAAAATTAGGTCTAGGGTGGACAGGTCCCTTTAAGGTCGTAGAGAAGATAGGAGAAAGTGCCATTAGGATTATGAGGGACGGCAAAGTGCTGGTTGTTCACATCAACGATGTTAAACCTTATGAAGGAAGGGAACAGCCAGTTAGCGAAGAGGAGAGTGAAAGTGAACGGCTGGAGTGTGAGAGTGAGAGCGAAGATGGAGAAAATAATGGGGACGAGGGTGGAGATCAGATGGTAGTGGAGGGATGGGACGAGGGAGACGTGCGGTCTTCTCCCGTTAAAACTAGAACTGGGAGGGAGGTTAAGGCCCCCAGGAGATACTCTCCTTACCCATCATCCTCGTGAACATCATCACCACGCCCTCAGCATCATTGGAGTGGAGCCAGTCATCGACGAACGGCAGAGTTCGGATGGTAAAGGGTGCAGTCGGCGGCTCTGCTTACGGCCCTTTGTCTCCGCCACCCTCACCATCTTCATTGTCATCAGGGTGTAGTCGGCGGCTCTGCTGACAGCCCTCATCAAACTCCGCATCGATTTCCAGTACCAGCAGGGTGCAGTCGGCGGCTCTGCTGACGGCCCTTTCAGTGTCTCCGCCACTCTCATCACCATCTTCATCGTCACCAGGGTGCAGTCGGCGGCTCTGCTGACGGCCCAGTCGTCATTTCTGCGGCTGCCTAGCACTACGTAACCCTGATTAGATCGCCACAAGACCGTGAAAAGAGTTTGAGATATCCTTCAAACGATGATGAAGAAACGAAATGAACTCTCTGATGTTGTTTCTTACTGAATACTGGTTTTCTTTTGGGATGCATGTATGTACATCATACTATATACATTGTTTCATGTTTTCTTGCAGGTTTGTTTGCTTTGGTAACCTGTAATTTGACTAGTCACTCACTTTGTGATTGTATTCTCTTATTTTGATTGTAACCTTTTACTTGTTCAATCGAATTTTGTTCTTGTTATTCAAACTGCCATGACGTTAGCATTTGTTCAATACATTAACGTTTATGCTGTTTCGTGAATACTCAGTTGTTTGGTTGAATACTGAGGTGCTGTTGACTACGGGATTGAAATGTTTTATTGTTGATTGTTATGTTTTTGGTTGACTTGATGATTCCGTTTTGTTGTTGTTGACGACTAATGTGACAGGCACATTAGGTCTAAGGAGGGGGGAGTGTAGCGGGAGAGCTGTGCAAGCTAGCTCGAGTTACGGGCCCTGAGTTCCCCCACCCCTTCTCTCCAGTCGGACGCTGCCTGCCAGCGACTGGCCGGTGCCGCGCGGTGCGGTATAAAAGACAGTGCCTGCCAGGTTTCTGTACCATGTGCTGAAAAGTGCTGGTCAACCCCTACCCCCCCGAGTTTACATGCTGAAAAAGTGTGTTGCTCTTCCCTTAGTTATTAGAAGACCTATGCTGCAAAGTGTGGGCACGCATGTTTCGTAATTAAGAGACCTGTGCTGCAAAGTGCGGGCACGCATGTTTGGTAATTAAGAGACCTGTGCTGCAAAGTGCGGGCACGCATGTTTGGTAATTAAGAGACCTGTGCTGCAAAGTGCGGGCACGCATGTTTGGTAATTAAGAGACCTGTGCTGCAAAGTGCGGGCACGCATGTTTCGTAATTAAGAGACCTGTGCTGCAAAGTGCGGGCACGCATGTTTGGTAATTAAGAAACCTGTGCTGCAAAGTGCGGGCACGCATGTTTGGTAATTAAGAGACCTGTGCTGCAAAGTGCGGGCACGCATGTTTGGTAATTAAGAGACCTGTGCTGCAAAGTGTGGGCACGCATGTTTGGTAATTAAGAGACCTGTGCTGCAAAGTGTGGGCACGCATGTTTGGTAATTAAGAGACCTGTGCTGCAAAGTGTGGGCACGCATGTTTGGTAATTAAGAGACCTGTGCTGCAAAGTGCGGGCACGCATGTTTAGTAATTAAGAGACCTGTGCTGCAAAGTGCGGGCACGCATGTTAAGTTATTAGAAGACTTGTGCTGCAAAGTGCGAGCGTTAGTTAAGTTTATGTTTGTTTGCTTTCTTGTGCTGCAAAGTGCAAGTATTAGTTAAGTTAATGCAAGGGTGCGGCTTATTTTTGTAGGTAATTGGTACTGAGCCTATGCCGGTAGCTAAGTTAGCTATGGTTTAGTGCGTAGGTTAGACATAGTCGTGCGTCGGTTTGGTTTGCTCTTGTGTGTACTGTATGTGTAACATGCGGTAGTGTAAATAAAACTGTATGCATTTCTTTATTTGGTTCGTCACTATAATGGGAGTATGTACTGAGATGGAGTGTGGTCAGTGCGCGCGTTTGTGAGCGTGCCTCAGCGTTTTCGTCATGTTGGTATATGTGTACAACTTCTGTCTCCACTTATCTTTTGTCTAGTGTCTGTTTTAAGTGGCATAAGTGCATAGTGAAACGGCACACCTACCTCTGAGGAGCGGACAAACAACCAAACACTAATACAGGGTTTTTTTCTGGATACCAAGGTCGGTCGATTGTAGTGATTTTGAACACAACGCGAGGAACTTGACATTGAAAGGCACACTACATGAGGATGACTAGAGACAATGGTTTATTCCAGTGTGAGTGTCTCTCCTTGGCAATCTCCAGCCTCCCCCTGAACCTAAAATGAGGAACGGGCCGCAGGTCCGGTTACATTACTCTTAATTTTTTTAAACTTTTTTTTAGGTGTTTCTGGCACACAGCTTTGGATATATACTATATAGTATATGACAATTTACACATTATGTAGAGCTCTGTATATTTGCATATGCGTATGTGTGTGTTGCAACTTGTTGTTGTTATCAGATTAGTGAAGGCAGCAGACCACTGGTCAGCTATATATAGTATATGTAAAATTTCAGTAAGATTGGCAGTCTAAGTAAAGGTCTTGGTCAAGATGTCGATCATGATGCCTGACCAGCCTGTGGACCTGAAGGCTGTGGACTGCTCAGTGAAAAACAAGTTTCGCTGGGACTGGCTGCAGAGAAGAGCCTCACTCAGCGACCAGACCTATTCTCTGGCTGAATGCATCCGCAAAGTGAACCTGCCAGGCCAGGCGCTGTGTGTGTGGTGTAATGACATCATCAACTATGGGGGGACCGGGTGCAACTCGCTACTGATGCACACGAGGACTAAAAAGCACCAGCACAGGGCCCTAGCACATGTGAAATCGGCAGGTATGTAACTCAGTCTGACGAATCAGGGTATTGGGAAGGATGGGGGGCTGGTGTGCGGAATGCAACTGATGAATGTGAGGAGGGTATTTGGATCAGCTGATGAATGTGAGGAAGAGTATTTCACTATTTGGATCAGCTGGGAAGGATAGTGGGCTGACATGCTGAAAATGTCAAACTGAATATGTCCAAAACAACGTACGTGACTGTGGGCTTGACAAAAAAGAGGATGCCACCAGGTCCCCTGACAGCTGAGGCAGTGAATGCTGAAGACGTAGAGATGGTGGAGTTATTAAAGTGACCAGGCTCAACCATCTCAGACATACTCAGATGGGGAGGCAATATCAAAAATATCATTAGATTTCAAATGTACTGCAGTGAATTTGCTTCATGCATCAGCTTAAGAAATTTGGTGTCAAAAAATGACAATGGTCCAGTTCTGTGGAACAGTCCAGTGGAGTGTGCTGGCCTTTTCACTTCAGTCACTGTCAGTTATGCTAACTGGTGTTACCCTAAGTTTCACTCCAGTCTCTCTCACACTGTCAGTTATGCTAACTGGTGTTACCCTAAGTTTCACTCCAGTCTCTCTCACACTGTCAGTTATGCTAACTGGTGTTACCCTACGTTTCACTTCAGTCTCACACTGTCAGTTATGCTAACTGGTGTTACCCTAAGTTTCACTCCAGTCTCTCTCACAGTCACACTGTCAGTTATGCTAACTGGTGTTACCCTAAGTTTCACTTCAGTCTCACACTGTCAGTTATGCTAACTGGTGTTACCCTAAGTTTCACTCCAGTCTCTCTCACACTGTCAGTTATGCTAACTGGTGTTACCCTAAGTTTCACTCCAGTCTCACACTGTCAGTTATGCTAACTGGTGTTACCCTAAGTTTCACTCCAGTCTCTCTCACACTGTCAGTTATGCTAACTGGTGCAACCCTTATCACTTCAGTCATTGTCAGTTATGCTAACTAGTATTACCTAGCATATTAGCTAGGTAACAAACTGAGCAGACACAGGATCAAATGCCTGCATGTCTTCTTCTCAGATCATCAGGTGTTTACTTCAGCTTACTTCTCTCATTAGATTTAGAGCTGATGTAGACATACCAAATGCATCGTTCAGACGATGACATCCAGCCATGCTGATGAACACCATCCTGCTCACTCACCATCTCTTCCACTAGTTCCAGTCCCTACCTGTTTCTGCTCTGCTACAAGCAGAACCCCAGATTTAAGACGTTTTTACCCAACAGTAATAAATACCATACATGTGTGGCAGTGTTCTAAGGTGTTTTATGACAGATGCTTTCCAACTTCATATGTCAGTCATTATGTGTACATGTTTTGGTGCTTTTGTGTATGGCTATGAAGGTAGAAGGATTGGGGGGGGGGGGGGGGGCACTGACAGAAATATACTTATATCTAACATATCTAACTCTAAATTTGATTGCTCTGAGGAGTGAGGTTTTTAATTATTTGTGTAAAATTGAGTATACATTGATAAAGTGTTTGTGTAGATGTGTGTCTGGTTACAGATCTAGGAGTGTGTGCAGCTTGACGTACATGCTTGACTTCATAAACGTCAGACATTTTGATAATTTTATTTTGTGGAACCTGCAATGTAATTCAGATATAATTTGTGACAGATAAGCAAGAAAGTGATAATGTTAATTTTGCCAGAAAAATAGTTTTTACACACCTTTGGCTATGTTTTATTTCTAAAGTATCATTTCTTTACTCAAAAGATGACCCCATACAGTTCTGTTTATTTTTTTTTTTTTTTTGTGATTGACAGATTTAGAGCCTATGGGAAATTATGAATGTGTGCATGAATGAACAAAACCATCCAAATTTTCTTGTGCATTTATTTGTATAAATCCTGTCACTTTGCACAAATAAAGCATCTTAATTCTTATCATATCAGGAAGGGATCATGGGATTGCGGAGAAGTCTGCAGCGACAAAGGACCGAGATTACACCATTTTGTTTCCCGACAAAGCCAAGCATCTGGACTTTAAGAAGCTGGATAGTTCCGTGAAGAACAAGTTCTGCCCCAAGTGGCTGCAGAAGGTAGCGTATGTCGGAGAGCGGCGGTACCGCTTTAAGGACTGCCTGCAGAAAGTGACCTTGCCGGGTCAGGCGCTGTGCGTCTGGTGTGACGACCTGGTGAACTACGGCTCCAGTGGGGCCAAGTCTCTGGACTCTCACATGCGCACTCTGAAACACATGGACAGCGCCGTTGTCGTCCTTGGAGAGGCCAAGGCAGGGTTGGGGGATGCAGGCTCGTCTGATGAAGCGGATCAGCCCGTTTATTCCATTCAGCTTGGACGACCTGCCGTTGTAAATGACAGTACTGATACAACAGGTGTGTGTGTGTGTGTGTGTGTGTGTGTGTGTGTGTGTGTGTGATTTTGCATGTGGTGTGTGATTGTGTGTGTGTGTGTGTGTGTGTGTGTGTGTGTGTGCAAATATATGTATATGTGTGTGTGTGTGTGTGTGTGTGTGTGTGTGTGTGTGTGTGTGTGTGTGTGTGTGTGTGCATGCAAGCATGTGTGTGTGTGGTGTGTGCACCTCTTTAAAGGAAAGTAGCAGGTAGTTGTATGGTGGGTGGTGTGATGGGGATGGGAAAGGAGCAGGGTGTTTGCTAGTAGACCTCTAGTAATACTGGTATAGACAGCCATGCATCAGACCAGTGGCAGTACGAGTAATTGTCTGCCCAGCCTCCGTGAACCACTTTCACCACCTTATATTATAAATGTCACACCAGTTTGAAAAATGTCTAGCATGATCACTGTATGCACTTAACATGCACCATGCATGTCTGGATCGGTATAATATGGTTGAATACAATGTTGTTGGTTCACCTGTTGGTGTTGCATCTTGCATGCAGTCAACATCAACTTTTTAGATTTATTGTCTAAAAGATCCATCATTTATCATTATGAAATGAGCAGTTTTTAGTTGTTTGTTGCAATGGCTCAGTCCAGTATATGTCGGCTACATCCTCCATCTGTGAAAGTGTTTTCTCGTGTGTCTCTTAGGTAGGTCAAGGTCAGCGGGCAAGGCGGGACAGCACTTCACTCTGACCCGCACAAAGGGGGTGCCCCTGCAGCTGCTGGAGAGGTCGCTGAAGAACCGTTTCCGCTGGGAATGGTTGGAGAAGAAGGCCAGCTTTGAGATGGAGTACCACCTGGGTGACTGCCTTAAAAAGACTGATGCACCTGGACAGGTGAGGATGCTGTCATTGTCCTGCTGCATGGTTCCCTGACTATTACCACAGAGATGCCAGTCATACTTCTCCTGCCAGCTGACAACTTGGACATTTTGAACTTTCTGTCACTGTCACTGTCAGGCCACTCTGTTCCTGACACAGGCAACTCACTGTCACTGTGTCAGGTCACTCTGTCGCCATTGCTGTGTCGGGTCACTCTGTCACCATCACTGTGTCAGGTCACTCTCACCATCACTGTGTCAGGCCTCTCTGTCACTGTCACTGTGTCAGGCCACTGTCACTGTCACTGTGTCAGGCAACTGTCACTGTCACTGTGTCAGGCCACTCTGTCACTGTAACTCTATCAGACAACTCTGTCACTGTCACTGTCAGGCCATTCTGTCACTGTCACTGTCAGGCCACTCTGTCACTGTGTCAGGCCACTCTGTCACTGTCACTGTGTCAGGCAACTCAGTCATTGTCAAGAAAATGATGATTTGGATCTGTGACCTTAAACCTTCAGCAGTCATTTGTGTATGCAGTGTGTAAATATGTTAATGAGTTCATACTTAAGACACTGCGGGTATGCTAGCACCAATAACTGAATGGGATAAGTGGACAGTCTTCATTTATCAGTGCTTGCCTGTGTGTCTGTTGCTTCAGAAAGGGGTTAAAAAAATTCCACAGGTTTTGGGTTATCCTGTTAAAATCAGCATTCTTTTTAACTTTTGTTTGTATGGATGTTGTATGAGTTGAGGTGTATGATACAGGTGATGTTATCTGAAGTGACATTTCTGCCTCTCAGCTCCATTGACTAATCCATGAGTTGACATTAAACACACAGGTGATGATTTGTATCTGGTGCATTCACCCATCAACTAATGAGTTGACATTAAACACACAGGCGATGAAGTCATCGTATCAACTGAACAATTTTGGAACCTGTATGATCACTGTGTCTTATTAACATTAAACACAAAGGACGTATATCTGGTGTAGTCACCCCATCAACTGCACAGTCCCCATACCTGTATGTCCAACGTGTTGTTAATCACACAGGTGATGTGTATCTGGTGCAGTCACCCCATCAACTGCACAGTCCCCATACCTGTATGTCCAACGTGTTGTTAAAAACACAGGTGATGTGTATCTGGTGCAGTCACCCCATCAGCTACAGTTCCCATACCTGTATGACTAACATGTTGCTGTTAATCACACAGGTGATGTGTATCTGGTGCAGTCACCCCATCAGCTACAGTTCCCATACCTGTATGACTAACATGTTGCTGTTAATCACACAGGTGATGTGTATCTGGTGCAGTCACCTCAACAGCAACACAGCCCCCATACCTGTATGACTAACATGTTGTTAATCACACAGGTGATGTGTATCTGGTGCAGTCACCCCATCAGCTACCTGTACGACTAACATGTTGCTGTTAATCACCCAGGTGATGTGTATCTGGTGCAGTCACCCCATCAGCTACCTGTACGACTAACATGTTGCTGTTAATCACCCAGGTGATGTGTATCTGGTGCAGTCACCCCATCAGCTACGGTGCAAGTGGGCTGAAGGCGTTGGAGGACCACGTGAAGAGCATGAAGCACGTCAGGAATGCCCGTCTAGTGATGGAGGCCCAGGCCATGATTGCGTCAGGTACAGCAGGCAGTGCAAGCAGACAGCTGTGTGGTGGGCTCGTTGCCATGCAGAAAAAATTACATGTGTGTACTTGCTCTGTATGGTGTTATATCTGTAGGTGTGTTTGGGTGTCTCCCCCCCCCCCCCCAACATTAATGAGTTCTTTCGTATCTGAACAAGATCCAAACACGTAGAAGGTTCAAAAGAACGCTATTTATTCAAACAAAAACACAGTCTTCAAAGTTTGGGGTAATCCCCTTTATCAAGCTGCAAAACAACACTTAAAGTTAAACAACACTTAAAGGGTGAAAAACGCTGACAAATGAGATGAAAAGCTAAACCATTTATCTGTTTTTGGTTAAGCTATGTTGTTTTCATTTCCAGTGCTTGAAGAATGTTGGCATGACCATGACATTCTTGTATCAGATTTTGGTATCAGAACAGTTTGCTTTTTCACTATGTCCAGTTGATCAGCATGGTGTTAGCTGATTAACATGAATGCATTTGTGAGTGGACTTGACACCGTTCCACAATCCCCATTTGTGAGTGGACTTGACACCGTTCCACAATCCCCATTTGTGAGTGGACTTGACACCGTTCCACAATCCCCATGAAGTCTTTCTGAACCAGCAGTAAAGTTATTTTGTAAATAAGAACTTTCTTTTTGACAGCCCCACTTGTAGTTGGACTAAACACAGATTATACATGACATTGATTAGGGAAGAGACACGACTGGCATTAAAGTTATTTTGTAAATAAGAACTTTCTTTTCGACAGCCCCACTTGTAGTTGGACTAAACACAGATTATACATGACATTGATTAGGGAAGAGACACGACTGGCATTAAAGTTTTTTTTTTTAATGAGATCTTTCTTTTTGACAGCCCCACTTGTAGTCAGACTATGGACAGATTATGCATAACACTGACTGGGGGAGAGACATGACAGACCAGGCAGTCACCGTTTTTCCCACATGACAGGCAGACCACAACTTTGGCCTTCCTCGTGTACTCACTGGCCCAGCCACAAAAAGGGAAAGGAAATGGGAATCCCTGACTGGCACTGTTCAGCATCCCTGTTTGAAGACTCCTGAGGATGCACTAGTGTCCTGGGCATGCCAGAGTGAAGGCAGTTACCAAACAGGTAGACTGGCAGGTAAAAGTAACCAACACAAGTGGCTTGCATCTTCGAAGATCTGAAGTGTTGAGGGCCTTGAGACACTAAATGCTTGCACAGAGCTGAGCACATGACACCACTGATTGCTCAGAGGAGAGAGGAGTAGGAAGAGGAAGCACTGTGTAATCTTCTTTGAAAGGTCAAGAAAGGACCGTCATCAGTCAGACCAACAGTGGAACTGTTTGGGAGCTAACTGTGGAGAACCTGAGAGATGGGGTGGAGATCATAGATCTGTTTCAAAACCATCTTGAACTGAGCCACACGTTGGCCAATAATAATAGTGGAAATTTGTAAACCACCTTTTCTGTGGTTTCAAAATGTTGAACAAACATAACACATATCATGTGCATCAAGAGAGAATCTTATCCACAATTTAAGTTTTACCAAACAGACTACACATAATGTAAAAATCTACAAGGGTTCAAACATAAGGATGTGCAAGATGTGTACAGGTGTGGCATTAGTTCCACCACAAAACCAAACCAGTTGTACACACACTTCATGTTAACCACTGATAGTCCATGGGCCAGGTATCAAAACCTTCCCCCCCACCCCCCGGGGGGATTTTTGGAGACAATGATTTTTGGATAGCTTAGTATGTGTCTTTTCAATATCTGCTTGTCTGCAAGATGAACTATTCTGCTTTTAGGGATTATCTGAGATGGTACATAGCCGCTTAATGGCATCTATTAAAATGGGCATGTCCCCTACAAATCCCAAACAACAGGCAGCTATACCATTCTTTGGACACACAGAAATACTGCACATGCTGGTATCAGTGGGTAGCACTGCTCTTGCAGCTGCTGTTGTCTTACCCAGGTATGGTGGCCTGAATTACGTGTGTGGGATTAATGAAGATTAAAAAAGAAAAAATGTCACGTTGCATAATTTTGTACAATGCTCGTGTAAAAATGTTGAACAAAAGTGCTTCATTTACCACCAAATATATCATGGCGACTGAAAGAGTCACAGAGAATGTTTGAGTAACACCTGCATTAATGCATGACATCACGGAATAGAATATACTCAAGTTCAAAAGTTAAGCAACCTTTTACAAAAATGCACATATGTTCAAATCTCAATAAACTGCTTCCACAAAACCGCTACAGGTGCTGTCTTATTCACTGGTCTACCTCCATTTAACCTGAAATCAGTTTCACAGTACTCTATACCCCATGGAAGATAGGCGAGAAACATGCCCGATGTATGTACAGGGGTGGGGATAACTCAGTGGTTAGAACGCCGGACTCGTGATCGAAAGGTCACGGGTTCGAATCTCTGCAGGAGCGGTGGGTGAATTTTCTTATCCATGGTCAACTTTCTGTGTTGACTCTTATTTCGGTTTCCATTCCACCCCCGTGTTACTGCAGTAGCACGTAAAAGACCCCGGTCATTCCGCCAAAAGTGCAGGCGGCAGGTTACAGCTAAACACGCATACACCTTATGTATGTGGCTTTGCATGAAGTGACATGGTGCATGGTTGTATGGTGTACACAGAACGCGCCGAGATGGCAGCAGTTTCATGTGGCACGAGCCATGCCAGCACTGTAAGTACACCACTTCGGTGGATATTGAAAAACGTGCTATAAAAAGCTATTCACTCATGTAGAATCACATGCGAGCCCAGTGAGTCTGCTCGAAAGTGGAGAATAGCACTATATAAAAGTGATCAGTAATAATAATGTAAAACTTACCAGCTTTGCCTTTGTTATGTCTCAGTAAAACAGTTTAGGAGCCTGATGCCACCAGATTGCATCTCTGGTTGGCTTAATTCAGCATGCTGGACAGTTTCATGTATCAGCTTGCAGTCAGCAGGCTCTTTGCTATTATGCCAAGAATACAGATGAACAACTAGGAAATGTCAAAGGTATTCACCAAAGTGATTGTCCACATTGTCAGTGGTTTGACAGATCATTACTGACTTTCTGAAATTGTTATCTGATAAAGAAAAGAAGAAAAAAATGAAAAAATAAATAATAATAAAATGCATTACTCTCTTTATTTCTTACTGCTTATCATTATAGCTTGGATGTATTTTTCCCAGCCAAAGATACCAAAGCCGGTGCCATAGAAGGTTGCCAAACCTGAATGTCCCTTACTTTGAGTGTCACTGAATGCATGTCCAGCTTAGACGTATATATGTCAGCCTCAAACCTGAAGCCATCAAAATTCTCAAGCTCTGTGTATTCTTGATAGTTGTCTTCCTTTTGGGGTTGCTCCACCTGGATTTCAACCAGGTCTTGCGGCATGAAAAAACAGTCTGTCCAGTATACCTCCCACTTTTCCATTCACAGTATGCAAGCCATGGCTATCTGCTCGAGGAATGGTTTTAGTTGTCTTAACTGCAGAATATCAAGAGTGCTTGAAAGCTGGCCCTTTCGATGTGCATTATCAATGCATCTCTGCATGGTGGCATTGTGACTGTTCAACAAGGATGAGGTGTGTTGACACATTTTGTTGACATCTATCACTTATTTACCTCTACAGAGAATTGAATGTTCCAGTTTCATAATTTTTCCTTAATGTGGTAATCTCTTTATCTCTAAACGATTCTGCCCATAATATACTGAACGATGTACTGAAAATAATGTTTATATGGTCTTGTTGGAAGCTTGCTCTTCAATGGTTTTAGTGTCTTTGATGGTTTCCTGGTGTCTGTCATCCTCTCGAGTGTAATCTCTCAGACAGGTGGCATGGTAATGAGCTTCTCCTCAGCTGTTTTTGGCACACATTTGACTAATGTTTTCAACATGTTGTTTTCTTGTATTCAAGTCTTTTCACAAACAAGACATCTGTCACTGGGCAACAGCTAGCATTGTGGTTGCTGACGGATTTGCTGTTCTCGCTTTTTGGAGGATCTTACATCACTCCTTTCCGACGGGTTCTTTTGTTTTAAAATAATTCTGCAGTCATTCATAAAGTAGCACAATGTGTGATTCCCATGCAGATTCGGTATATACTCATATATTTCATCCACCATATCAGGACTGGGCCATTGCACATGTTTAAGTTATTTAGCTCTTGGATTTGTATACCTCATCAACCGCACAAGGTCACTTCAGGACAAATCACAGTCACAGTTTCTTACGAGCAAAAAGCTGGCTCACTGTTCTACACAGAACACAATCAATAGCAAACATCCCAGCCAAAACAGTCTATAATTAGCACATATCACTATCTACAACTGCAAAAGATACTTCCAGACAGATTCCCTGTAACGCATTCAGTACAAAATTAAAGAACAACTGATCAGATCACAAGTATGTCTAAATCACCTTTTTGAGGCACAGTAAAACACGTTTTGGTGCCTGTTTATATTCTGCAGGAACTCAACATGAGAATCTGCTTAAATCAATTGACTATGAGCAGTGTGACATATTTTATTTCGCAGGCTAACGGAGGAATTCGCTTCAGCCAAGACTAACGCAGTTGAAAAGTATGGAGAGGATTTGGAAAAAATGAAGGTGAATGGACAAGGAAGAAATTATGGCACTGACTAAGCATATTTGGCTATATTCTGACCTACTCCGTGCTTTTAAAGGAAAACATTCGTCAGCTCTGGGGGTTTAACAGAGGGGGACCTTAATATTTCTGCGTCCGCAGTGCCCAATAACAAGGACACATTTAAGACAAAGAGAAATGGAATGCTACAACATATTAAACTGTTCAAACAATAAAACAATATATGGAAATGGCCTTTTTTGTCATAATAAATGAGTTGCTAAGAGACAAGGTCATTGCAATTTGGAATTCCATATAGTGCATTTATTAGAACCAGCACCACAGACACAAACAGCAACATCTCAATTGCAGACAACCTGAACTGTGTACTTTGATGGTCAAGGTACCCAGAAATTACCATGTGGTAAAATCCCCCGGGGGGGGGGGGGGGGGGGGTATAGGCTGGCTCATGGTCTGTGAATCAGTGCATTGTCTGTATCTCCCAACAGCCCTGAATCAGATGACAGAGGAGGAGAAGTCAGGCAGCAGGGTGGTTGGGGAGACAGCCAGGCAGACCACCACCTCCACCTCCACAGCAGCACCGCCAACAGTGTGTGGAGCTGGGCCTGGTGCACAGGCAGACACTGGCAACTCCACAACACCTTGCAACCTCTGGCTGGAAAAGGACAAACAGCGACAACAGCTCATGGATCAAAATGGCCAGGCTGGTAAGATCTGAACCTGTCAGTTTGATTCGTTTGTACTTTTTAAAGACGGTATTTGAGCTCAGCAGCTGCTTGGGCAGAGTCATGAGTTTGTTGTCTGGGCACGGCATTGTTGTCTGGGCACGGCATTGTTGTCTGGGCACAGCATTGTTGTCTGGGCATGGCATTGTTGTCTGGGCATGGCGTTGTCTGGGCACAGCATTATTGTATGGGCATGGCATTGTTGTCTGGGCATGGCATTGTTGTCTGGGCATGGCATTGTCTGGGCGCAGCATTATTGTATGGGCATGGCATTGTTGTCTGGGCATGGCATTGTTGTCTGGGCACAGCATTGTTGTCATTGTTGTCTGGGCATGGCGTTGTCTGGGCACAGCATTATTGTATGGGCATGGCATTGTTGTCTGGGCACAGCATTGTTGTCATTGTTGTCTGGGCATGGCGTTGTCTGGGCACAGCATTATTGTATGGGCATGACATTGTTGTCTGGGCATGGCATTGTTGCCTGGGCATGGCATTGCTGTAGCATTGTTGTCTGGGCATGGCATTGCTGTCTTGGCATGGCACTGTTGTCTGTGCATGGCATTGTTATCTGGGCACAGCATTGTTGTCTGTGTGCGGCATTGTTGTCTGGGCACTGCATTGTTTGCGCATAACTTGCATGCTTGAACACAAAAGGCACTTTTGCATTATTAACAGAAACCTTTTGGTTTGGGGGGGAGGGGTGTGTGTGTGCGCGTGCATGTGTGTGTGTGTGTGTGTGTGTGCGCATGCGTGTGTGTGTGTGTAGATCTGTTCCCTGTATTTTAAGATTTGATTGATTTCTTCTAGTCAACCATCTTCAATTAACCTAAAAAATAAAATAACATGCATTCTGACTTGGTGGATGTCCATTTAAATCTGTTTTCTACCTTTCCAGGCATTAGAGACACACCACTAACTGTGAATGCTGCAGACAAGGGAGAGGACTCAACTCTCAGAGAGAGCCAAGGGGCATCAGTAGTGTCTGATGGCCCAGCAATGGTGGAGGAAACAACGGTGAAGGAGTACATCAAACTGATCAAATGCCGCGACTATGTCACCAAGAAGAAGAATAGCAAGACGGGCAGAGTTCTCAGTGTGTCCTACAGAAAGGTAGGGAGGGAGAGAGAGAGAGAGAGAGAGAGAGAGAGAGAGAGAGAGAGAGAGAGAGAGAATGGGGTAGGGATGGATGGAGAGGTAGGGTAGGAGGTGGATGGGAAGAGAGTTGCAAACACTTTCTTTAACCAAATTAACAGTAAACGACATACAATTACACCTTCATTTTACAACTTGTCAGCCCATAAAGTAACCCAAAAGTATTGGTGCTTTATTGCCAGTAACTTGTTAAACAGCTGAACACATTTTCTAAAAGAATTTGCCTGTCTTTTTCTCATATGCAATAAACAAGTTACTGTGGTTTATCTGTTCACACAGCAGAGATGTTCCAAAGAATCTGTCTTTCCCCAACACTTGTGATTTTGTCCTGCTGCAGGAAGAGGATTCACCTGTTACATCAGACATCAAGTCCACTATGTATGAATCCACTGGCGGCACACCGCAGACCGTCATCCAAACAAAGCAGTTGGCCGTCTCTGCACTTTCTCACAGACCAGTGAAGATGAAGCGGATCACAATGCTGGAAGCCAGCTCTGATGAGCACAGAGATCAAGATGGCGCAGGCACCGACTTGCTGCCCCACCTGTCTGACTCCGACAGCTTCAGTCAGCACGCTGTGCCATCATTCGGGGAGATGGACACGTCCCATGGTGCCAACACACTCACAGATGTGTCCGTCAGTGATTCGCCAGGCAGCGATTGTACGAGTGGACTTGTTAGAGCTAAAAGCGTGAACTCCGTGCAGTGTTTACGTGGAACAGCATCGCCACCCCGTGTTGCGGAGCAGTCCTGTGTGTTTTCGTCAGACGCTGAAGACGTTTCTGCTGCCGAGTCTGGTGACAGCAGGGTGATAGATGATGGGAATGTTGACGAGAGGAGTGGGTCAGGAGATGTGGAGAGGAGCGGAAGAGGAGGAGACGAAGCACAGGGAGAGTTCGTGTCCATCAAAATGGAGCCAGTGGAAGGAAGTGCAGCTGAAACTATGTGGACGAGGGTGCAGGAACACAAGGTGAAGGAAGAGGCGGGGCTTGATGATGAAGAACATTCAGATTCTGACAGTGATGGCAATGAGGAGGAGGACTTCAGTGACAGCGAAGAGTTAGGGAGTGAATATGAAGAGGACAATAAAAGACTGAGGACAGCCCTAGAAAACAAGAAGAGAATTCAAGATCTGAGCAGGCAGGCAGAGTTGCTGAAGTGCGGCAAGTGTGGAACAGCGTTTAAAAAAACAAGCAGGTGCTGGTGCCACCTGGCGGGAGACAACTGTGATGAGTGGTACAAGTGTTCGGCCTGTGAGAAGGGCTTCAGGTGGGTACGTTATTCGGGAATGGTAGTGCAGCGGAACTCTAGATGATGGGCATGTTATTCAGTAATGGTAGCACAGTGGAACTCCAGATAAAAGGACCCCAGTGAAAGCCCCGTCCTTTCTTAAGACCACATTGTCTGCTAGGTTTGAATAGCTGGTAGAAAATGTTTAGGACCAGGTTTGAACAAAATGGATTTGGGGTACAAATAAGATAAATAGTAACAGGTGTAATTAAAAATAAATCAATCATAGGGCGTTATATATATATATGCACTCTGTTTTTCTGCTGATTTCCTTTATCTTTAAAGAGCGTAATAATAATATTAATAACCTACTGCTTTTTCTGTCAGTACACAGCTTGCCCGAAACAGGCACAGGAAAACCCACTTGTCCAGCACCATCCAGAAGCCAGAGGGCTGCAGGAAGCAGCTGGTGCAGTGTGCCCACTGCAAGTGCCTGTTCTCCTCTCACAAGAAGTACTTCATACACAAGTCCAAGGGCCAGTGCCATAAGGTCCCCTTACTACACAAAGAGTCTGTCGATGCACGCAGTGCTGGACAGGTCTAAAGAACTGGGGAGGACATTGAATATAATCATTATAACAATCATTTCTAAGTGCAGATTAGTGTGGACAGAGCCTGTTGACTTGTGCAGCACTATACAGAGCTGAAGAACTGGTAGGACAATGTTTAATTGTGATGGATAGAGCGTGTTGATACACGCAGTGCGACACAGATCTAAAGAACTGGTAGGACATTAGTTGTGTCGGATAGAGCCTGTTGACACACACAACACTACACAGATCTAAAGAACTGGTCAGACATTAGTTGTGTCGGATAGAGCCTGTTGACACACACAACACTACACAGATCTAAAGAACCGTTAGGACATTAGTTGTGATGGATAGAGCCTGTTGACACACACAACACTACACAGATCTAAAGAACTGGTCAGACATTAGTTGTGTCGGATAGAGCCTGTTGACACACACAACACTACACAGATCTAAAGAACCGTTAGGACATTAGTTGTGATGGATAGAGCCTGTTGACATACACAACACTACACAGATCTAAAGAACTGGTCGGACATTAGTTGTGTCGGATAGAGCCTGTTGACACACACAACACTACACAGATCTAAAGAACCGTTAGGACATTAGTTGTGATGGATAGAGCCTGTTGACATACACAACACTACACAGATCTAAAGAACTGGTCGGACATTAGTTGTGATGGATAGAGCCTGTTGACATACACAACACTACACAGATCTAAAGAACTGGTAGGACATTAGTTGTGATGGATTGAGCCTGTTGACATACACAACACTACACAGATCTAAAGAACTGTTAAGACATTGCTTAGTTGTGATGAATACAGCCTGTTGACATACACAGTGCTACACAGATCTAAAGAACTGGTAGGACATTAGTAGTGATGGATAGAGCCTGTTGACGCAGGGCAGGTGGGAGGGGAGTTTAAAAAGGAAAATGTATCGAGCACTTAAATGAGTTACAATATTTTCGTTTAATGACCACATTGATAATCTACATCTCTGCAGACATTTTTGATTTGGAGATTGTGCAAATGTCTAGAGTATGTATAACTGTTGGATCTTTTTAGCCACTGTGTTCGCCATATGTACCATGTGATTCCAAAGATTTGCAAAGAATATGCTTATTTCTATCATACAGAATGAAGATTAATTGCAAAAGTTTGATTTGGTTTAATGTGTGTGTGTGTGTGTGTGTGTTTTTTCAAATGTACATTCCTGTTCCTATCCCCTCACCTGTTTGTTTTACCTGTTCCATTTTCTCTTCCTGTCTTGTTTCTTTTCTGCAAATGGTCCATTCTCCTTTTTTTTTTCTTTCTCTCTCTCTCTTTCAGAAAAGTCTCCAACACCTTTCTTGAACTTAGTTTAAGAGAGATGCTTCTTTTACGTGGCTCTTGTTATTCAGCTAGGAAATGGCGGTGGGTTGTGTATACAGCTTGCTGACATATGGCCCCAGTATTTACCATTATGCTTTATGCAACTGTTTTAGTATTTTGTTTCTGTCCATTCCATTTGTGTATTTTTCTTTAATCTGTTACTGATAAATTAGATAGAGTGGTCAATGATGCCAGCATGTTGTAGCCTCATGTGCGTTTTTTGACAAGGACAGTGTAATGCTGAAGGGACTAACTCCTGGAAAACTTGTGTTTGATGTTTGTGTATGTATGTTTTGTTTTATGTTTGTGTAGAGATTGATTTTGTGGATTGACTTGAGAAAGAGTTTATGTATGAGAAGAGTCTTGAAAGGTGCATTTGCTTATGACAGAGTTTGACTGTCCTGAGGTGTACCTGTGTAATTGACAGGACACTAAAATCCATTTACAGACTAACTGTCTGACATTGTTTCAGTTCAAAATGCCTTTCACACACATACATCTCTGTGTGATTTTATTTATTCTATTTCATTTATTTGTTTGTTAGCTTTCCTCAGCTAAGACACTGGGAAGGGAGCATGTGCAACAGGTTCCCCACCTCCGTACATACTGCCATACATACATACTGCTACACATACATACTGCCATACATACATACTGCTACACATACATACTGCCATACATACATACTGCCATACATACATACTGCTACACATACATACTGCCATACATGCATACTGCCATACATACATACTGCTGCACATACATACTGCCATACATACATACTGCTACACATACATACTGCCATACATGCATACTGCTACACATACATACTGCCATACATACATACTGCTACACATACATACTGCCATACATACATACTGCTACACATACATACTGCCATACATACGTACTGCCATACATACATACTGCCATACATACATACTGCTACACATACATACTGCCATACATACGTACTGCCATACATACGTACTGCCATACATACAAGTGTGCTGTTGCTCACCACTCCAGTGGCTTTACTCTGACTTCAAGGGATGATGATGATGAGTTGATGCTTAATGTCCTCAGATGTCATTTGACATATTAGGGACAAGTTGTGACCAATGCCGAAGCACGGTTCAATAATTCTTTACGTCCACAGAAACCAGAAGGCTCGTTAGGACGGACAGCCCAGGACGGCCACCTCGACTCTCACACAGCTCCTGAACTATGAACTTCAAGGGATTCAACAATGGAGTCTGTAATGTCATAAGGATTACTATAACTGAAAGTAATCCTGCCATGGAACTCCTAGCACAACAAACATTTTGCTTTCGCCCAAACATTCTGCCAGGCAAACAAACAGAAAAGACAAAAAAAGGCAGTCAAATGATGATGTCAACCTCAGATTGGGGCCATTCATTAATTTGATCCTTAAATTGATTTTTTGCAAGCATTCGTTTCCATTCCTTTATTTCCATTTTATTTTATTTTGGTAATTCATCTTTTTTGAGAATACATTTCCCTTTGTTTTGATTTCTTATGTCTTTTTTTTGTCTTTTTCTTTTCAGTAAGTGAAACCCAACAACTGTATCAAAGTTTTAAGTTATGTAAGCACACACATGCATGCACGCACACACACACACACACACACACACACACACACACACTCACACACACACACACACACACACACACACTCACACACACACACACACACACACACACACACACACACACACACACACCTACCTCTTTCTCACAGACACACTCTGCCTCTCTTCTCATTCTCTCAGACACATGTATACACACTCCCTCTCTCTCTCTCACACATGCACACACACACACACACTGTCTGCCTCTCATGCTCACATACACATTTATTTTCTCCCACACACCTACACGCACTCCCACATGTACACATGCACCAGCAGGCACATGCACTCTCTCACACATATGCACTGTCACCAACATACACTCTAACATGCATGCATTCATTTTGTACATTCTTTCACGCACAAACATGCATGCATTCACACGTACACTCTTTCAAATGCATGTGTTCACGCGTGTACACTCTTTCACACACTTTGCCTTTCTCTCATTGTCATATTCTGTTGCTTATTGAAGTTTTTGTGTCTTCTGTTTCCCTTTTTCATGGCGTGCATGGGAGTGCATCTATTTTCCCTTCCCTTTTGGCTTTCTTGTTCTAAGCATACTTATCAATGGATATGGCGGTATCGTGGAGCATGTTTTGACTCTTTTTCTGTTGGAATCTTTTCAAATTCCTGCACAATCTGTGTGTATAGTATCTCTAGAATGAGTACCTCATGGACATGGGCTGGATATAACATCACACTGAATCTCTTCTACTGCTTTGCAGAATACAGTAATTTTATTTTTTGTTTAACTTTTTGTTTGTTTTTTTGGTTGCTTTTGCATCAGACCCCATCAGAGTGGCTGTGTAATAAACAAGTGTTTTTGAATGGCATGATTCTGGCCATTAACTAGTGGATGAAAGTGAAGAAATTAGTTTTGTTTATTCCCTTACACACATTCCTGCACTCTGAGTCACTGACTGAAAAAGGACAATGCACCCACTCACCCTAAGTTCTTTATCACAAGGTCCACATGTTCTTTTTATTCTGTGCTTACACACATTCAGACACATGCTTGCCCCACAGGTACAGTTGACAATGCACCCACTGCCAAGTCAAGTGAGTGTAGCTGAGGTTTGGGATGATTGCTCAATAACTGAGTAAGCTACACTGTGGAATTTGTTTCAGCTGACACTGGGGAGAAGAGAATGTTAAAAGAAATTCCATCGCTCAGACTGATCCGATTTATACTACATTGTGGCTTCTGTTGCAAACTTATTTTCCAACCAGTCAGACCTCGGATGTATTTCACAGTCATCGGGGTACCTCAAAAACTGGGCTCGTATGGGCCAGTTCAACAGGATCTTCGTCGCAGCGCTGTATTTGCTTCCCTTGGTGTGCAGCTCTTTGCTCGGGAGGAAATAAAAGTGTCGATTTTGTGGTGCTGGCGTTGGAGCTGCTTGCAGGCGAAGAGGTATTCGGGAAATTTTATCCGAGCTTGCATGTAGTGTAACGAGTAAAAATTTAAGGCTACTGATTCATAAGGCTTTTATGTGTGTAAATTATTGTAAACAGCTTCAGTATTCTTAATTTTATTTTCAGATGTGTTCGATCCCTTTGTTGCAAAGCTCAAGGCCATCCACATTTTAAAATGTCCAAAATTTGGACTTAGCTTGGTCTGGATTTTGTTTTGGACGGGATTTTTAAATCGAAGAAATTTACACGTATTAATCAAGCTGTAGTCACTCCACACCAAGTTAAAAACGGCAGTACATGTGTGTAACTTTGAACTCGAGTTACCTTTTTAAAACTTTAATAAAAGCGTCATTGTGTGTAACTTATTACAGTAAAACTTATACTTTATACAAAGACTGGAGTTTGGTTACAGAGAATGAGCTTTGTGATTGTTGTTATCTTCTTCTTTTTTAATTATTTTGTTAAAGAAACTGGAAGTCTTGAAACTGAAAGTCTGATTCTTGTTCAGTTTTGTTTTTAGTTTCAGGCTAGACTATAAATAAAATAAAAATATTAAAGATGTCTATCACTCTATGGTATTCTAATTTTATGCCATAATGTTAACAATAAGTGAAAAACACCATTAACAATAACAGCAGTGTAGCACACTAGCAGTGAGCATTTATAACAGGGGCAGGGAGAGCACTGGACTCCTAAATGGAATGTTTTGGGCTTGATCCCTGGCAGGAAAATGTTCTCTGGGGTAAACTTTCTGTGCTGACTCTTCTAAAAATCCAATATATTAAAAATAATATTAGTTTTAATTTTATTAGTAATAATCAGTTTCCATTCCACCCTCAACAAAAACCCGGGTGATTCTTCCAAAAGCTTACTTGTAGTTGTACTACTGCTACTGTACTTCTAGCAGGTGGCAGGTTACACTTAGTTGACTTACACAGTTACAGCTAAGCACTCTTACAGACAGTCATACTCTCTTACTAGTCTTAGTATGAACTAATATAGTAATAAATTGTACAAAGTTTCTATAGAAAGAAGTTGGTTGTATATATCTATCTGAAAAAAGAAGTATGATACCATGAGGTTATTCAATTCAGTTTAAGATGGCACCTGCATCAATAGTATCAGTTATACACAAGAAAGACCATTTAATCTGCTCCATTCAGTGAATCAGCCTCTCATTATTGTTCTCAATCTCAGGCATTTCCCAAATGTTGCCTTGGAAACAGTTGCAGTGTTAATGTGATTGGTGGTGGCCCTTTCGCATCCTTTTATCAGTTTAAAGATCATCCAGCTGACAGTGGTCCTTTACACCTCTCTCATCCACTTGTTTAATACTCATGATAGTGTGATGCTCTCAGTCTCAGGTACTGACTTAATGTCTCAGGCTTCTCAGTTACTGACATCTTATGAGACACTTGTAAACCATTGCTTTACCCCCCCCCCCCCCCCCCCCCCCACCCCCAGTCTATCTGTTTTGTTCATTTCCTTTGACTCCAGCATGTCAGGACAGTACACCTACATGAGTCTTCAGTTTGAACATGGATGTTGAAAATTGAATCCTTTGACTCCAGCATGTCAGGACAGTACACCTACATGAGTCTTCAGTTTGAACATGGATGTTGAAAATTGATGCTTTGCTAGTCTGGGCTTCCATTGTTCCGCTTCCAATTCCACTTTTCACTTTGACTTTGTTTCACGTGTAGGCCTACAAATGATAATATCCAGGACAGGCCGTGGCTGGGTGAATGGTGTGATGTGCCGGTTGGTAATCTGTCTAGTATAGTAGTAAAAGTCAGCTCCTGGCTAGCATATGGTGAAATGCATTGTCCCAGACTTGTTTACTGACCAAGTCACTGAAAACTAGCTTTACTTTTGGTAGGGGCTTATGAAGTGTATACAGCTAACTTTATCACGATCAACACCATGATTACCTTGAGTGTTTTTATTTTATCATAAGTTCATGCCTTTGAAAAAAAAAAAAAAAAGTTTGTTACACTTGCAAGGACAACATTCAGATCATTCTGCTTGCAGGAATCAAAATGGCAGATAATTCCTCAGTTCCTGTCTGCTCTGCAACTGAGACGCCAACAGAAACAACAGCAACAGGAGGAATGTCAGTAAATCTGAATGCAGCTGATGCCAGTCCAGCAATGACGCTGACAGTGAGCCATATTCCTGTGGGGCAGGTGGATGAAACTGGTGACGGAGTCGGGAAACTGTGCAATTCATCTGCACCTTCAGGGAAAAAGGAGCCAGGTTTGCTTGCTTTTGGGGCATGGCTGTCCCCCAGTTGTAAAACTTTCTTAGTTCTATGCTAGAGGCAAAGCAGCCTAGGCGAGTTGATTTCAGGCATGACATTTTAGGTTAACATGATAACAGGATGAGGAAATGTTACAGGTATGACTGTGTGAGTTCTAAAGTTGTCATTTCATAGAATATACCTATCCTGTAAAAAAACCATTGGTGCCATATAGATATTATAAATATTATAGTTTATAATTATAGGGAAGCGGGGAGTGAAGGAAGCAGGTTGGAAGCGTGAATGAAGAGTCACAAGTCAGTGGTTACTATGACATAACTTTTAATTACACCAACCAGGAAACAGTGTCTGTGCTGGAAAAGACACAAGCAAACAAAACATTTAGAACGTGAAAGCAAATGTAAAAACTAAACAACACCAATTATCTAATAAATATGGTATCCGTGTAGTTTACCTGTAGGTTACATGATGGTGACTGTGACAAAATTGTTAATAATCAAGCACATAAATTGTGTGCATGACTTGCACTTAAAACCAGTATCTCACAGTGTCGCGGTGAGTATCAAAGACACAGCAGTACCAACATCATTCTTAACTAAATAGGAAGAGTGAGATAAGTGTTACAGCAGTTCCATTTAAACACACAATGAGATGATGACAGTGACACAGGTGGCACTTGGGACCATGCCATGTGCAAAAGGGCTACAGCATGTCACTGTTACTGACTAGCAGGGCATATCTGTGAACAACATCAAGGGTCTTACTGACATGGGTAGCGCATCAAGAATTAAGCTGCTGATCTGTCTGCTCAGTTAGTGAACAGAGACCAAGACCTAATTGCCGCTACTGACACGCATCACCGACCAGTTTGGGTACACACAAAGACCCGGTAAGGGTTTACAAGCTAAGCAGAGGTAAATCTGTGCGCCCAAGACTCGGCCATACAAAAGCCAGATCAAAACAGAAATGACATGTCTCACAGTTTATACAATCACTCCTATGCACTAGACTATATTCACCTATTAAAATGAACATTCAACAACTTATGAAGTCAGCATTTTCAAAGTGTCAGCCATAATATAGCACCAATTTCAACAAATTAATTGGTAGGAACAAATAACTTGTGCCGTGCAGAGATCTGCACAGCCTCACGGACAAAGGACTCATACTTTAGAGGGATAACTTTGCATCAGCAAAGCATCACTCAAACTGAACATCCAACAATGGCAGCATAACATACTAGCTACATATCAGCTAACCAGGGTTAACTGCATACATGTTGGAAGCATTGGTCATCTTGTACTTGTAGCATAAAAGCTTAAAATTTGAACACACAGTGTACACTGACGCCATGGCGGCTGCAACCAGGTGGCAATCTGATGCCAAAATTACACACATGTTCAAGCACCAAAATCGAGGCATGTTGTGAACATGGTAACATTATAAACATACATCATTTACATCAATAAGAAACAATAGAATAACAAGGAGTGGAAAAATAACTCCTTACAGGTTCTCCCCTGAATCAGATGCATTGGTTCCCAGGTAATGCGCACACTAAAAGGTGACCTGCTTCTGCAGTGACACTGGGAGAAAGAGGACACGGCAGGCCCAGTGCACAAGTTTTAACACTTCAGATAATTAAGGTCATAAAACTCCCACCCAATCAAAAAGAGAAAGGATGACAGGAAAGAAAAGGTTAAAGAGTCATGGCCCTGGACACACACAATGCGCTCGGTTACATAAATATCATGTTAAACTTAAAGATGTAGCTACAAGTGTCGGAGCTCAGCTGACAGTGACAATGTGTCCACCCCCATCTTTTGGAGTCCTGTGAGTTTGCTGACTCGCGGTCAATGTGCCAAAGTAATGGTCTCTGAACTGTTGAATAATGCTGTCATTGTCATTGGAAGTCAGCAGAGGCCAGAGTGCCATGCAAATTCTGGTTTACATTACTATTTATAGATATGGATATTTATAGATCATGTTGCCTGATTTCTCCTTTAATTTTAGTTTTAGTTTCATTCTCTCTCTCTGTCTCTCTGTTTCTCTCTCTCTCTTGTCAGTGTGTTGTGGTATATATATATTCAAACATGTTTCAGAAGTGCACTCTGTGGTTGTGACTTGTGCTTGCTAAGGAGATAACACCAAGAATTTCACTTGCAGACAGCGTTGGTGAGAAGAGCGACACGGCCACCATAGAAGGAGCAGCAACAAGCAGGCAGTTGGATGATGAGTCGTTCTATGAGCAAACCACTGTGGAAGTGCGTGTCAAGATGGTGGTGTGTCGAAAGTTCATCACCAAGAAAGTCAACGCCAAGACAGGCAAAGTCATCTACACTGCCTTCAGAACGGTAACAGGTTCCTTCAGTTGTGGCTGTTTGCTGTTCACTTGTTCTTGTAGACAGTGCCAGGTGGGCGCAACTGCCAGTACATGGCTGTTCCACAGGCTTAAAATCCGGCGCATTAGCTGCTCACTGGCTGAGCTATTTTTAGCTCCCCCACATAGCTGCTCTGTCAGTGGAATCTAGGTCAGTACCAGCAGTGGTCAGTACTAGCCGGCTGCTTCTAATTTTTAACTTGTGGGCTGCTGAGTGTACACGGTGCTTTCTGTATTTTAAGCAAGTGTTTCCAGTAGTGAACGTATTGATGTTGTGATGCATGTTTGCTGTTTTTCAATGTTGCTTTGTTTTGTACGTTTTATGTGTGTACTGTGTACATTTTCATAGTTTGCATGAAAGGCCCTCTTGTCAAAATGGTATACTGTTTACACCCCCTGTGAGTTTTTCTTCGAGAGTCGGGCCTGATTTTAAATGAGTGCTTCCTGTAGCAGATATATTGATGTTGTGATGTATTTATGTAGTTTTGTTGAGAAAAAAGCAGCACCTCACAATATTGGTATACGTTTTGTACTTTTTGTGTGTGTACTGTGCAAAATGTGATGTTTTGTGTGATTTTTGCATGAAATGGTTTTGTTGCTGCATGAAAACTAGAACTACTAATGTGTACTATATCAAGCATATTTGGTGTCTGTGTAAACTTCAAAATAAGAACTTTTCAATGGTTTGCTGTACAACTCTGTGGTGAGATGGCGCTGGGAAAGGGAGGGGGTGAAAGACGGCTGCTATAATTTACTGCTGGCAGCAGCAGCAGCATGTCCGTGGCCGGACCGCTCAGCTATCGGATATCTCAAGTGGGGCCACCTGCGTAGCTGACATAGATTCTGGGGCACTGGCTAGATTCTGGGGCACTGGCTTTAACTAAAGAGGCGTCTGGGAACAGCCGTGAGTACTGGCAGACGCTGTGGTTGAATTATCAGCAATTCCCAGACTGGGGGGAAGTCTTACAGGGTAAATTAAAATAACTAAAATTGCATCCATACGCACATCTGATGATAATGGTTCTTGTGCTGCTGCTGGCATGATGGCACGCAAGAACATGTGGATGGAGGCGCACCCTTTCACTAACAGGCCTCACGAGCAGTGAAACTGGCTGACCAGGATTCTGGGATTCTTTCTTGCTTTGCTATGATGAACTGTGTTTTGTGTGTCAACAGGAAGCGGACCCCCTTTCTTACTTTGTGATGATGAACTAACTCTGTTTTGTGTGTCAACAGGAAGAAGACCCTCCGAAGATACTGGATGTGCACACTTACGACACCAAGACAGACACTGATGTCAGCAAGTCAGCAGTCAGCAGTGTCCCTGCGACTGCCCCCATCCCTAAGAGGCGACGCGGCAGACCCAGGAAATTGCCGCCCACCCCCACACCGCCTGCTGGTGAACAGCAAGCTGACAGCGAGGAGGAGGAATCCAGCATGCCATCAGAAGAAACAGGAACTGAAGTTGCCCCGTGCAAGTCTGACGCCAGCATTGATGGTACTTCAGTCAGCGCTGCCGGCACCAACTCCAGCGATAAAAGTCCTGTCAAGTCTGAGCGCCGCTCAATCATTTCCACTCGAAGGCAGGCTGCGAACAAGTCTCCCAGCCGAGGTGAAACCAGGAAGCTTGTGCCGATCAAACGTGGGCGAGGGAGGCCCCCCAGAGTGATCAAGAAGCCACGAAAATACCTGGACAGCTATGATGAAGAGCTGGTCAAGCCAGACCCGGGGCCAGAGGAAGACTCTCGGGAAGATGGGAAGGAGGATGACTCGGAGGAGGAGGAGGAGAACGAAGACGATGCTGCTGAGGATGAGGATCTGCAGGAGGCTGTGAACGATGCGCTGGAGACTCTTGGGCAGAAGACAGAATGTCCCAAGTGTGGGAAGAAGTTCACCACCTCATCCAACTGTCACCGCCACATTCTGAAGGATCGGTGCAGCCACGGTCACCAGTGTGGCTTCTGTGACAAGCAGTTTGGGTGAGTGTCAGTGCCGCAGAGGGAGGGGGCACGTAGCATGGTGCAGATATTCCCTTGGACATTCAACACGGTATCTGCAGGGGGGCTGTTTGTTTTCAATAATCAAACTGTTGACTTGGCTTGTAGGGGCTCTGACTGCATAGATGATGCCATGTTGGTTTTCATCTGCTTTACCTGTTCAGGAGCTGACAAAGTGACTGCTGCTCAGGCAGACTGGCCAGTTTTAATGTTAGCTTCAGATACAGGAAAAGAGTTTTGGGTTAAGTGTATTTTTTTTTTTTTTTTTAAACATACAGAAAAAGAATGTGAGTCAAGGCCCAAGAAATATAAGTTTAAAATTATGATGGTTAACCCTCTGATTCTCAATGAGGTGGTTGTTTCTGTGTGGCTTTAGTCAGTTGTTTATCTCCCTACCCACACCTAAGGCATGTTTCACTTTAGTCGGTTGTTTATTTCCCAACCCACACCTAAAGTTTGTCTCGCTTTAATCAGTTTATTTCCCTACCCACACCTAAAGTTTGTCTCGCTTTAATCAGTTTATTTCCCTACCCACACCTAAAGTTTGTCTCGCTTTAATCAGTTTATTTCCCTACCCACACCTAAAGTTTGTCTCGCTTTAATCAGTTTATTTCCCTACCCACACCTAAAGTTTGTCTCGCTTTAATCAGTTTATTTCCCTACCCACACCTAAAGTTTGTCTTGCTTTAATCAGTTTATTTCCCTACCCACACCTAAAGTTTGTCACGCTTTAATCAGTTTATTTCCCTACCCACACCCAAGGCATGTTTCACTTTAGTCGGTTGTTTATTTCCCAACCCACACCTAAAGTTTGTCTCGCTTTAATCAGTTTATTTCCCTACCGACACCTAAAGTTTGTCTCGCTTTAATCAGTTTATTTCCCTACCCACACCTAAAGTTTGTCTCGCTTTAATCAGTTTATTTCCCTACCCACACCTAAAGTTTGTCTCGCTTTAATCAGTTTATTTCCCTACCCACACCTAAAGCATGTGTGGCTTTAGTCAGTTGTTCATTTTCCCTACCCACACTTAAGGCTTGTCTTGCCTTAGTCAGTTGTTAATTTCCCTACCCACACCTAATGCTTGTCTTGCCTTAGTCAGTTCATTTCCCTACCCACACCTAAGGCTTGTCTCAGACAGTGGAGCCTGTGTCACTGTTAAGTGGCCAGCATTGTGCACCAGACCTCTGTTGGTCCCTGAGGGCATTTGTTTCTTTTGCATGTGTGTGTTCATACACGTGTGTGTGTGTGTGTGTGTGTGTGTGTGCAGATGTTTTGTTACATGTAGCCTTGCAAAACATGTGTACAGCACACAGTCACTCTTTTGTTCACCACACAGTCACTCTTTTGTTCACCACACAGTCACTCTTTTGTTCACCACACAGTCGCTCTTTTGTTCACCACACAGTCGCTCTTTTGTTCACCACACAGTCGCTCTTTTGTTCACCACACAGTCGCTCTTTTGTTCAGTACACGATCACTCTTGGAGCGTCACATTGACAGCCACCGTGACCAGGAGTTTCCCAACAGTTTCCGCTGCAGTGACTGTAACCGCACCTACGCCACACGCAACGGCTACCTGAAGCACAAGCGTCAGGGGACGTGCTACAAGCGCGATGTCTTCCACGAGGATGGGACGCAGGGGGAGTTTGAGTGCCAGGTGTGCAGGACTCACTTCACAACGGAGAGGCTGCTCAGTCTGCACAAAGAGAAGGTGAGGGCCGTCTGTGGCCGTGCTGAGTTCACTCACGGCTAAGTCAGCGGTTTTTTTTGGGGGGGTACTGAGTTGTTATTGACGGCTAAGTCAGCATTATGTGTGTGTGGGGGGGGTACTGAGTTGTTATTGACGGCTAAGTCAGCATTATGTGTGTGTGTGTGTGTGGGGGGGGTACTGAGTTGTTACTGACGGCTAAGTCAGCATTATGTGTGTGTGTGTGTGGGGGGGGCGAGGGGGTACTGAGTTGTTATTGACGGCTAAGTCAGCGTTGGGGGGGGGGGGGGGGGGGGTACTGAGTTGTTATTGACATCTGAGTCAGCATTAGGTTGGGGGGTACTAGATTGTTATTAATGGCTAAGTCAGCGTTAGGTGGGGGGGAGTGCTGAGTTTACTCATGGCGAAGTGAGCATGCATTAGATGAAGGGGTGGGGGAGAGTGCTTAGGTGTTACTCGTGGCTAAACTGGCATTAGATGATTGGGGGGTGGGGGGGAGGTGTTGCCTCCTGGTAGGGTCTGTAGGAAATGATGGGTTTTGTAGGAGCGCTGAACTGTTGCCACCTCATCTCCAAGTCTAAATGAAGAGCTGAGATGAGTTGTTCTGTAATAGTGTAGAATGATTACACAACAGTGTATTTAGACAGTCTGACCGAGTGTCTGTTCTGTTGCAGGTGCATGAGAACCCCAACAATGAGTACAAGTGTCCTGACTGCGGCCGCATCTTCTACAGTAAGCTGGGCTTCAACAAGCACACTGCCAAGAAGTCCTGCACTCTGCCGTTTATTTGTAAAGTGTGCGGCAAGAAGTACTCCAACAAGGCCAAGGAGAGCTACAAGTCTCACATGAGGTTACTTGCTTGTCTCCCTTCCTCTGCTGGTTTTTTTGCTTGTCATACTCTTCTTTTGTGCTCATTGTTTTGTTTAAAAAAAAACTTTTGGCATTTTCAGGGACACTTACTTTCAGCAAGATCGTATTTGTCCCAAAGCGCTGCTGCCAGACTTGCTGCGGCAGTTGTCGTATCCTTCCTTGATTATTGAAACTCCATTTTCACAGGTCTACCAGCAGACCAGACTGCTCAGTTACAGTGGGTGCAGAATAATGCAGCATGGCTCGTGATGAAAAAAAGAAGACGAGTTCATGTAACACCACTTCTCAAGGAATTTCACTGGCTACCCATAAAATTCTGCTGCCAGTACAAGATTGCAGCTCTTGCTTACTGCCATTTTGAAGGGTCTTTATCTCTCTTCATCTCTCCGCACTTACGAACGGTCTCGCTTTCTCCAATCTTCTAATGAAAAGCTGCTCAAAATTCCAAAGCAAAATGTCAAATCATTCCGACAATGTTCCTTCGGTTTCATGGCAACATTTATTTGGAACTCACTGCCATCCACTCTAAGAAATGTACCAACATTGTCCCAGTTTAAACCTCACCTCAGAACTTTCCTGTTTACCCAAGCTATCTAGTAGAATCTAGTACTTTGTCTGACAAAAAGGTGGCGTGCCTGTGTGTGGCTTGTTGAATGTAGAGGGATGCCTGTGGGGGGGGGGGGGGGGGTAACATGAGAGATCCAGCCAAGAGAAGGGGGAGCGTGGTGTGTGTGTGAGAAAACAGACTCAGTTTGGTGTTGTTGTGTGTGTTGAGAGTACACACGGTGCTTAACGTCCACAGAAACCATGAGGCTTATTAGGGACAGGGAGAATGGGGGAAGGAGTATGGAGGTGGGGGAAGGAGATTACATACCTATCACTACACTGTCACCACCAGAATGATTCCTGCATTAAGATGGGCAGCGATGAGAGCCATTTCAATGTTTCAGTAGGAAGTGATGGACAAAGTCACAAGACAGTGCCCACAAACCACAACCTTTCAAAAGAATAAGGAGAGCTGAAACGGTATCGAACCAAGGTCCTTCTGCTTACCAGCCTAACGCCTTACCACTAGGCCAAACCGGCTCTCAGTGTTGAGAGTATTAATCATTTACTGTTGTATTTGAGTGGACGAGCAGGCACTGGTGTGCGTATGTGTGTGTGTATATGTATAGTTATAGTTTAATAGGTGATAATGGCAGGCTACAATATTTAAGGTTCTGTTATTGAAATGTATGTTAGTGTGGTTTTTGTCATGTTTGTCCAGCACAATGAATTTAACTCTGGTTAGAGAACAGCGCTTTATAAGAATTATTTATTATTATTATCTTTTAATAGTGTAATGACAAACTGCTGAGCTGTCTGTTCATAGCAATTTGTCTGACCTCTACCTAATTTCAAGGTCACAGGCAGCAGGGCAATAGTCAAACTGAAGGTGTACTTTTCTGACTTCAGAATGCAGTCAAGTTTGTTGCAGTTGTTCCGTATGTTACCAAAGATCACATGCATAACAGTGACACTTTCATCAGTCTTTTCAGTTGGGTATGCATCCAGGGGAGATAACTGACATGGGCTATACTCAAAGGAAATCTTTTCTGCTGGTGTTTTTATTTGAATAGTATGTGCAACTCTGTTGAATGTTTCACCATCATAATCGCTCAAGCTTTACATTTTCTACTACTTTTCAAAAGTTTTGATGACCTTGTACATCTTCTGACCTTTCTTGGCAAGGCCAGGTCACAGTTTTGTGTGTGTTTGCCAGTTGTTTTGTGTGTGTGGGTGTGTTTTTGCCAGTTGTTGTTTTGTGTGTGTGTGTTTTTGCCAGCTGACAGTTGTTTTTCGTTGGTGTCCATGTTGTTCCAGGTACCACATGGCCGAGGTGTCTGGTGTTCAGTTCCAGTGCGAGGATTGCGGGAGAGTGTACATGACGGACATGGCGCTGAAGAAACACAAGCTGTCCCACTCAGCCATCCGCCCCTACAAGTGCAGCCAGTGCCCCAAGACCTTCCCCATGCGTTACATGGTCAAGGACCATGAGAGGATGCACACAGGTCCGACACTTAGCCCCAGTGTCTGCCTGTTTCTAGACATTCCCTTCTCTCATTGGCTCTGTCTGTCATGCTCGCATGTTGTTTGTGCCATGCAAGCATGTTTTTATTTCATTGTGTACTGAATACTTTTCTGGGGATCTTTTGCAGTTGCAAGTGGGTGAAATGTAAAATATTGCTTATTCTTGACTTTTTTGGTGTAACTAGGTTTGTTGTTGATTATGTAAAACTACGAGCCAGTCTTCTGCTTGTGTTTCGGTGACCTGCGTTTCAACCTGGTGGGGAGTAACTGTGAAAGTGTGATTTGTCCTGAGGTGACCCTGTGCGACAATGGGATGGAAAAATCCTGTTACTGTGCATGTGACTGGTCAAGATGCTGACACCTTCACTGTGTATATGTGTTTCCTTCTGACTTGTGGAGGCATGTTGATATTGTTTGTGATTCAGATACTTAATGAACTATGGAAAGACATTTCTAGGCGAGATTGTTTTCTGAAGCTGCGGAACTGGTGCCATTTCTCATGCCTTTGTCTTGTTAGTGTTGTGTGTCAGTTGACTACATTGTGTGGTTATGTCTGATGGTGTGCCCTGATGTCTTGTTAGTGTTGTGTGGCAGTTGACTGCAGTGTGTGGTTATGTCTGACGGTGCGTCCTGATGTCTTGTTAGTGTTGTGTGGCAGTTGACTACATTGTGTGGTTATGTCTGACGGTGCATCCTGATGTCTTGTTAGTGTTGTGTGGCAGTTGACTGCAGTGCGTGGTTATGTCTGACGGTGCATCCTGATGTCTTGTTAGTGTTGTGTGGCAGTTGACTACATTGTGTGGTTATGCGTGGTTATGTCTGATGGCGCATCCTGATGTCTTCCCCAGGGGAGAAGCCATTCCTGTGCAACATGTGTGGAACCTCCTTCGGCAACCGCGGCCACCTGTACCGCCACATTCGCTCCCACCAGTTGGGCACCCTGCACAAGCGCGGCCGCCCCCGAAAGTTCCCCCAGTCCATGATGGTGAAGATCTCCAAGGAGGAGGAGGAGGAGGTGGTGGGGGACCTCGTTGGCAGGGTGGGGGGCGAGCTGGGGGTGGTGGAGATCAAGGCAGACCCCATGCAGGAGGTGTCGGAGGAGATGGCAGGCAGCATGATGGGGCCTGGCCCCACCTACATCACTGTGCACACGGTGGAGGGCGGGCAGCTAGGGGAGCCGGCGGTGGTCAGTGAGGGGCAGCTGCAGCACATGGTGATGGAGGCACCTGATGGAATGACTGACAATGTCGTGCTGCAGGTCATCCGTGACCTCACTGGCGCCACCACTGTCTACCAGCAGGTGACGGAGGCCCCAGGGGTCGCTGCAGCGCAGAGTGTGGTGGCCTCCACACAGCAGCCGCAGATCATCGTGTCAGCGGCGCATTCAGGGAATCAGCAGCCACAGATCATTGTGGCATCACCGCAGAAAGTTACTGCAGTCTCACAGCCACAGTGATGTTAACTCTACTGACAGTGACTGCAGTCTGGCAGCCACAGTGATGTCAGCTCTACTGACAGTGACTGCAGTCTCACAGCCACAGTGATGTTAACTCTACTGACAGTGACTGCAGTCTGGCAGCCACAGTGATGTCAGCTCTACTGACAGTGACTGCAGTCTCACAGCCACCATGATGTCAGCTCTACTGACAGTGACTGCAGTCTCACAGCCACAGTGATGTCAATTCTACTGACAGAACACAGTGACCGCAGTCTGGCAGCCACAGTGATGTCAGCTCTACTGACAGAAAACAGACAGTGACTGCAGTGACACTGACACAGCCTCAGAGATGCTAACCCACCAGAGCAGTGCAGTGAATCAGCAGCAGTTGTGGTGCTGTCAAACAAACACACATTACTGAGTAAGACTGACAGGTGTTCAAACCTGTGACAAAATACATGCATCAAAGTGCCCTTACTGTATGTAGTGTTACGGTGGACAACCAGCTGCCCATCTCCCAGTCTGCTTAGCAGGGGAGGAGGGCTGTGGTTTGAAGAAAAAAACACCACCTTTCTGGTCACTCACTGGTGCCCCAGAGTGAGTGAGTGAGTGCACGGACATTCTTTCACAGGCACACACAGTTGGTGGAGATGTTAGTTAACATTGTGCATGATCCTAGTTATGTTTGACCTCATTGAATGTTGTTCTTGATCACTCTTATATAGCGCTGTTCTCCGTTCTTGGCAGACTCTATGTGCTTCTACATGAGCGAATAGCTTTTTATAGCACGTTTTTTAATATCCACCAAAGTGGTGTACTTGCAGTGCTGACATGGCTGGTGCCACATGAAACTGCTGCCGTCTTGGTACATTCCGTACACCACACAAGGTGCATGCATGTTTAGCTGTAACTTGCCACCTGCACTTTTGGCAGAATAACCAGGATCTTTTATGTGATACTGCAGTAACATGGGGGTGGAAGAGATATAATAAGAGTCAGCACAGAAAGTTGTGACTGTTCTTCCAACACTGACAGACTGGTGAGGGTTATAGAGGGTTCCACACCCAGTTACAAGCCCCACCTCCTCCTTGCCAGGTTGTCAGTGGTACCACTGTGTGGTGCTGTGTTGACTGGTGGAACAGAGAGTTCCACCCAAGACTCACCCACAGAAAGACTTTGCACTGAGTGCAGAAATGCAGTACCTGAAGTATTTGGTTTATGCATTGTTTCATATTTATGTATGGATTATTTTGCAGTTTCAACTTGAGAAAGAGTTTACATATGAGAAGAATTTTAAAACATTTAGTATTTTCTTATGACAGAGAAAGAGTCTATATATATATGAGAATTTTAAAATGTCCAGTATTTTCTTATGACAGTCTGGTCATCTTGAGGTGATGCTGTGTGGTTGACAGGGTGTTGAAAGCCAGCTGCTGACCAACTGGCCAGCCATACTTGGTCTGCCTTCACTGAACTGGGGGAAGGAACACTGGCACACAGTTTATTTAGGACTGCAGTGGAAGCGCTGAGGAGCCACCCTGTGTGACATCCTTCTCTGAAATCTTTCCCCGTTTATTGCCATGCACATGGACCTGTGACTGGTGCCCCCACCCCTCTTTTAACAGCTTTTTCTGGACTCGGTGGGGGGGGGGGGGGGGGGGGGTCCACTATATACAATGTTTTCTTTTCTGGTGTGTTATGTCTTGGTGCTAGTTGTGTGTAGCTGTGTTGTAATGGTTTTGCTGTACATGTGACTTGCCTGCCTGAGTGTGTGTCTGCCATGACACTCTCTTCCCTGCTAACAAGTCAGTTTACAGGGTTATTGCCAGTACCTTCTGTGTTCTTACTGCAAGCATCAAATCAACGATTGTTTTTTTCAAAGAATTTTTCTTCTTTTCAAACATTGTTGTCTGACTTGTTTCTGCTTGAAGGCCTACTCTCTTTCTGCATCCTCCCTCTCTCAGACACCAACACTGAGCTACGCACACACATACACACACACTCCAACACGCACACACCCCAACACACACATGCACACGAAGCTTTTAATATTAGTTGAGTTGTTTTATTTTGATTGTAGGCTATAGGAACTAGAGTACAAAGAGGTAAAAGCCAACTGAATGGGGACTAAAATCATGACGTTCATTACAACTGGATGAGGACTAAATTCATCATGATGTTCACATTGTATGTAATGCTCATTACAAAGGCTGAAGACCAAAGTCATGCTGGATGAGGACTACGATGATGATGTTCACTACACTGAACAGTCAGTGCAACAGGCCCAGGGCCCAGTGCACAGACAGCACACAAAACCAGAGGGATGATGCAAAATCAACAAGTTCAACAGGACAGTAAACAAACTGAACACTTCACAAATGCAAGATTGGTAGAAAATGTTGGAGAGGAGAGAGACTGAGCGAAGGCAGTGAGACAGAGAGGACGAGACTGAAGTTGATGATGGGGTGCAAGGGGCCATCATTGGATTGCATTTCTCTTACATAGTTGTGTGCTAAAAGGGATCAGCACCCCACCACAGTTGCGTGCTGAAAGGGATCAGCACCCCACCACAGTTGTGTGCTGAAAGGGATCAGCACCCCACCACAGTTGTGTGCTGAAAGGGATCAGCACCCCACCACAGTTGCGTGCTGAAAGGGATCAGCACCCCACCACAGTTGTGTGCTGAAAGGGATCAGCACCCCACCACAGTTGCGTGCTGAAAGGGATCAGCACCCCACCACAGTTGCGTGCTGAAAGGGATCAGCACCCCACCACAGTTGTGTGCTGAAAGGGATCAGCACCCCACCACAGTTGCGTGCTGAAAGGGATCAGCACCCCACCACAGTTGTTTGCTGAAAGGGATCAGCACCCCACCACAGTTGTGTGCTGAAAGGGATCAGCACCCCACCACAGTTGTGTGCTGAAAGGGATCAGCACCCCACCACAGTTGCGTGCTGAAAGGGATCAGCACCCTACCATAGTTGTGTGCTGGAAGGATGAGCACCCCATTACCAAGCACACAAAAGAGGACAACAAAAGAAGAGACATGCATGAATGGTTTCCACAAGGTGGCCCTGGTTCTCTTTCATGTGCAACACAACAATGTTCATACAGCCACAAGACAAAACAACAGCCACCACAGGGGCAGGGGGACAACAATGGAAGGGGGGGGGGGGGGGATAGGAGACCAACAAGCTGGTTTATTTGCCCAAAGCTGGATACTGCAGTCTGGAAGTCTTTCAAAGTGTGGAGGTCCCCAAACCGCCCTCACTACAGACGTTGGACAGGTCCAGCTACAGGCCTGTGGCCACAAGAAGGGCAGTACTACAGGCCTGTGGCCACAAGAAGGGCAACTCAACGACCGCAGGCACACCGCATACTGTGGGCACATTACAACACAGCAGGCAGTCTTTACACACCTGCCTGTGAGAGCAGGCAAGGTGCTTTTCCTTTCTTCTTCCAACTATAAAAACAACAAAGGGGATTAATTAGCACTCAAAAGACAACAGAGACCCGAATTGCCTGCAGCAACTCCCACCTGGCATGCAAGGTAAACAGAAGGTACATAAACTGACCAAAGGTCGCTAGAGATAAACTGGACCTGGACCAGCAGCTGAATTCTGTTTGCAGTTGTAGACAGTATTCCATGGAAAAATGACAGCACCCTCACAATCAGACAGCACCCTCACAATCAGACTCGACTGCGTAGACCCACTCAACCTTCTACTTTCTGCCTCAAAGTCACAGGAGCACCTTGTTTTCTGGGAAAGCTAAAGCAATGACTGTTAGTTTGTTGGTTACACCTGGTACCTGTACAGGTCCGTTGAGGCTGAGAAGTGTCAGCAGATCCAAAACTGTATCCACTAACTCAACTGTTGCACTTGCTCCAGTGGGAGTAGCCACAATGATCATTTGAAGGACTCCTGTTCTGTGTGTTCCAACACCAATAACTGTTAGGTCTTTACTAATTAAAAGGTGGATGTGGGCTCTTTAACATGTGCAACTATCTTAGTGCATTATGTGCATGCAAAACTGAGACAAGGACTGACAAGTCTGCAGAATTGTTAAGTTGGAACTGAAAAGTAATCTGTCACCCTGTCTTGACCAGGTGTTGGACCCACAGTAGCTACTTTAATCTGATGACCAGCCAGACCAGGGCACTGAGCCTGGGCCCCTGTGGAACAGCACCACACAGCTCCGGTTTGCCACTGACTTGATAGCCTGCTCTCCCACTTGCTGCACAATGGTTTGCCACTGACTTGGTAGCACAATGGTTTGCCACTGACTGGGTAGCCTACTCTCACTTGCTGCACAGTCACAGTGGGCCCAGCCACTGTGTCAGAACACTCCAGACTTGAGTCACGGCCTACTGCCAGGAGTGGGGTGGGGCTTGCAACTTCACACTTCTATTGCACTACCCTACAAACAGAAGACGGTCTTTCCACAAGACAAACACGATGGTATGACAGACGATGCTGCAGACTAAAACACTGCATAATTTGAATGCTGGTTGTGTGGCCGATGGAAACGACCCAACAGTCCTAGTCCTACACAACCGTCCAGCATGCGAATAGCAAGGACACGGAAGCACATGCCGCAGTTCAAGCCACTCACCTGGCAGTAAGATCACCAGTAACACAGGTGGGGGACCAGAACCATTCTAAGGCTGACTTTAGCATGCTAGTTCTTAAGACATTTTCAACTCAAAAAGTTCATGCATTCAAACAAATAGCTTCAAAAGATCTGGTCCATAAATGGAAGAACCCCAAAACACATGCAATTTAAAAAAATAGTTCTAGTAATTAAGTGAAATTCATTAAAAGAAAGGAGCTCAGTTAAGTCAGGTCAGTCTTGTGAAATAACTGGACAGTACAGCATAGTCAACAAAACTAACAGAACCAGAAAACTGTCTTATCAGTATGTTGTCTGAACCAATGTCTTATCAGTATGTTGTATGAACCAATACAGAGTATGGAGAAAAAGTCTTTGGTAATAGAACACCTGTCCTGTCAGTGTCCTCAAACATGTGCTGTCACTGTCAGTGTCCTCAAAAATGTTTTACTGTCAGTGTCCTCAAACATGTACTGTCAGTGTCCTCAAACATGTTGTGCCATCACTGTCAGTGTCCTCAAACATGTTGTGCTGTCACCGTCAGTGTCCTCAAACGTGTCGTGCCTTCACTGTCAGCATGTTATTGGCACTCCTCTGACAGCAGTTTGTAAAAAAAGTATGACCCCCCTCCCCATTCACTCTGAAAAAAACAAATAACTTGTAACACAATGTGTACAAACATTTCGCTAAATGTTCCTGTGATAAATTTACATCCCATTCTCTTTCTTTTTTTTCTTTTTTTTTTGGTGACTGAAAATACTAGGGCCAAACTGATTCTTGTTGATTTCAGGCACTCCTTTTTTCCCCTGTTTTGGTCTCACTTGTGTCCCAAGCATGCAGTCAATACAGAAATCTGTATGTGCTTCAAGTTGATGTGCACCAGGAACTTTGTTCTGAACAAGTGAAACTCAACACAATGAACCACAGATTTGTCTCAGGAATAATGGTCTGTTTTGTTTGAAGGACAATTTGGATCCCTCCAGACACACAAAGCAAGGAGGGTGGGTTGTTATGGGTCTGTAATTACCAACTAATACCTAGAATGCATTTCATGTTCATGCAAATATGACCTTCACTTTGAACAATGCCATACAAAACTGACCTTAAACAAATGACAGTGAAACTAAACTTGTTTCTTCCTAGAGCTGCTTGACAGTGTGTGTGTGTGTGTGACAGCTACAGAGGCCTATGTACTACAGCACACAAATACCCCCCTGTTACACAAATACAGCTAGAAAAAATACTCCCCTGCTACAGAAACATGGCAAGGAAAAATACTCCCCTGCTACAGAAACAGCTAGAACTAAGAGAAAATCATCACGAGAGGTGGGTTAAAAAGAACAAGAAATGAAGAAATAACTTGCATAGATTATCATTTAAGTCCACACAATCAAACTGGGAAGAAAGAAAAAAACAGGTGTACAAATAAGTTGACAAACAAAGGCAAATTGTAGGGGCCTTAAAAACCATGCAAAAAACCTGAACGTTCTGTGGAAATCCAGCATTGCAAATTGTTCTCTCAAGTGGGTTCATGATTAAACATTGTCACACCTTTTACAAAACACTTGCAACACAAATACTGAATATCTCCGAGGTAAAATGATCATCTTCACAAAGCAGAAGAAAACAGATCCAAAACAATCTTTTGAATTCTTATGCATTTCACAGGAAACAAACTTATGACCAACAAAAAACATGGCCAACACATTTATGCAATCAAAATATATATCAGACATTATTGATGAACGTTAGATGGCTGAAGTCTACTGTGATAGATAGCTTGTAACTGCCCACTTCACAAGTGCCTTTGTTAGCGCCGTTCTTCAGAAGGGAGAATACTAATGCCCTCAAACTATCTGCCAGTTTCTCTCACACACACACTGACTGAGCTATGCAGAGGACATCATTATCTTTATTTCAGAACAACATAAGAGCAGACAAACTGGTATGAGATGTAAGCACTCAACCTAACAGACTCACTGAAACAGGATCTCCAGGCATACAAAAAAGCAGGTAGATCCTGTAGTAATGGACTTCTCCAAGGCCTTTGACAAGAAATTTCAGCCCACAAACTGACCCAGTAAGGCATCAGAGGAAGACAATGCATGGGTCAGAACCTGATGGTGAGACTGAGAGCAACTTGCTCTCACTGACGGCAGAGACAATGAGACTGAGCTTGACCCCAGTGGAATGACGCATACTACAAGGGTCTGTTCCAAGGCCTGCTCTGTTTTTCCTGCCCCAACAGCTTGGCTTCAGCTGAAGACTGCGTGGCTGTTGACAGCATGTGCCAGTGCCCCATCTACACACAGGAAGAGCAGGCCACACTCCACAGAGGTCTCAACAAGCTCACTGTGTGGAAAGAACTGGAATGCTGCTTTCTTCCAGACAACATCCAGGTCCTCTACATCCACTTTCATGCACAGTACCTGCTGCCAAACCAACACTACACTACAGGAAATTCTTCTTACCAACACCATGTCAGACAATATGTGCATGAATGTGGGAACAGCTCCAGTCTTAAAATCCTTTCAGTCAAGCCCATCCAAGTTATATCTCATCCCCCAAAAGTAACAATGTTCAGAATGCCAAATCTGAAGAGGGAGAACCCCCTGACACTAGCGCATTAAAACTACATTCATTGGGCAGAGCAGTAGATAGGCAGCTAAATGATTTTGAATGCCCAGTCAGCTGTGACGGTTACATAAGAGTGAGGGCAGTACAGTACAACCATTACACAACTGTGTTAGGTTTAAAAAAAAACAAAGAGACAACTTTATTTCATGCAATGGTAAGTACATGCTGTAGAACTCTCATTCCCTTTCACGATGCATAATGATTACTGGTGAAAACACGGGTGGATATTATGATTAAATAATGGATACACTTGTGTCTTTAGATTGTTCTTGTCAACATGTAGCTGTACCGCCTGAGATTCAAGAAATAAAGCCGCACATACATGACAACATGTACAAAATGCATCAAATAAATACATCGAAGGCAGTTCCATGCTTTCTGAACCAAACTCCACAAGCATTTCTGGCCACACTTGTCACACATGCTGAAATTCAGTACAAATACAGCACACCCGTGTTCACAGAATCAGAAAACCATTCCTTCATTGCAGTCACAGTAGGCGACAATACAAGGCAGTTAGTTGATTAACAACAACACTACCAAAGTTGCTTACTTTCACTGTCACTATCAAGCTGTTAAAAATCAGTCAACTGTCAGGCTGTCTAAGAAAGACCTAACTGCTTACAAACAAAAATGCTACGTAACATACCGTTACAGATTCTAAAATAAAAGTCTGGTATACTCCCTTTTTAGTTTTCTTCCAAAGACAGAGAATCATCATGCCTTCAGCTCTCGTAACAAGATGGACTGATCAGGTCCACACATCTCAAAAGCTAGGGTTGTTAACTTTCTGGACAGCAGACCAGTAACTGACTGCAACCTAACCACATACACAGATCTAATAGCTTGCTAACTCTGTGTACAGCACACAGGTATTTACACTACCCACAGCCTATGCTTCAATGCTGAAGGGTACAAAAGTACAAAAACCCTTATTTCACTTTAAAATGTTGGTAGGTTAAAACAGCAGTTGCTCTCCTCTGACCGTGCCTTTAGGGTTGATTGGACAATTACCTAGTTACACACACAAAACATGGAGTTAAAGGAATTCTTCACTTTTATATGGATGCATTATTCTAGTCAACTGGTCTATACATCAAACTGCATCTTTTAAACACGCAGCAAAAAAATACTTTCATGATAACTAGCCCCACTTTCATCATCCGCGCACATAGCGACTTTCACATGTCCATTCCAAGTGACTGGAAATGTAAGACTGTTTGGTACAGAGGCTCAAGATTTTGCATGTGTTTTGTGTTGTCTTACAGAGCCACAAAATCACCCTCACCAGTCAAAGTCTTCATGTTGGAAAAGTGAACTTGCACCCACTGTTTTTAGGCTGCATGATGTTTTGCACTGACGCTTTTCTTTGTGGGCTGTTACTTAAAGCCTAAAGTAGTATAATGCTGTTGGTAGTCCCAAATTTCCCTAATTTCAAAGTCCGTGTGTGCATCAAATAGCGGTTGTATACCAAATTCATTTTGCAACAGCATTTTGAAGGCTGCTCAGTTCACTTTGTAGTGTGGAGAGGAAGGCTTGAGAAAGCCGGGTGTAGCAGTCGACAGTGTGTCCATCATGCAGTGTAGCTCTGCCTGCCAGCCAGTCAGGTCTTAGGCACATCTGCCTCCTCCACCCAACAAGCTGACACCACCCATACCTCCACCCAACAAGCTGACACCACCTGCCTCCTCCCAAAAGCTGACACCACCCATACCTCCACCCAACAAGTTGACACCACCCATGCCTCCACCCAACAAGTTAACACCACCCGTGCCTCCGCCAAAGAAGTTAACACCACCCGTGCCTCCACCCAAGCTGACATCACCTGTGCCTCCATCCAACAAGTTAACACCACCCATGCCTCCATCCAACAAGTTAACACCACCCATGCCTCCACCCAACAAGCTGACACCACCCGTGCCTCCACTCAACAAGCTGACACCACCCAACAAGCTGACACCACCTGTGCCTGCTCCAAGACAGACATTCATTCCAATCATGGAAGCACTGGGCCAGCCACCAAAACACCCAGTCCGCTCTGCCACCAGGAGACACACGCACTCACACGTTTGTTCCTTCGTTTGTTCACGGCCACATGGCCTGATCCCTGCATGCTGAAGCACTTGAGGTTTGCAAACATCAGAAGGAAGGGACTGTGTCAAACGATGGCTGTCTCTTCCTGCAGGTGCTAGACCTTGGGGTCTGCCGAGGGGTAGCCTGCCCCCTTGCTGTAGCCGTTCAACCTGTAGTCCCCTACAAAGGGAGGGATAGGGGTGGGGGTGGGATTAGCCTTGAAGAGAGCGGCGTTGGTCAAGTCCTGCTCTCTGGGCACCCCTCCCGTTTCCCCCACTGCCAGGCCGGTGGGAGCGGGGTCAGCGTCTGGCTCGTCCAGGGTGGACACCCCATTGTAGGCCCCCTTGGTCCAGTCGGGCACATAGTTGTGCTTGGCCGCCCAGCACAGACGTCTGCGCTGACGGGCCTGCAGGATGGCGAAAGCCAGGGAGAAGAGGATGATGGCGCCAATGCAGAGGATGATGGCCCAGGCCAGGTGTTTCATCACCGCCGGGTCCAGCAGGTCCCACAACATGGTTTTGTGGCACGCTGCAGACTCCCCCTGTCGCTCATAGCCAGATGCACACTGGAAGCAGTCACTGGGGGCCGCCCCGCGACAGGTGAGGCACGATGGGTGACACGGCTTGCACACACCCTGCACACACAGCGTTCAGCATTAGCTACGTAACTGGTGGGCCTGGCCACAAAATCCACACACACCCTGCACACACAGCGTTCAGCATTAGCTACATTGCTTAAATGTCGAACTGTAATCCTGTCCTTTTTTCTTTCTTTCTTTTCTATGATTGAAATGTATGTGTGTGTGAATAGGCTTGGTACTCAACAGCTACACTTAGCATTGGCTCTGTTTGGTAATAGAGTTGCAATGTTGTTGTGTGTGTATGAATGTGAATGAATAAAAGATTACCAAGAAACACTCTTTGTACTTTTACTTGGGAAGCAGTAGGGCTGGAGAGAAGAGATGGACAGAGGGTGTGGATGGCCAAAAGGGATGGACAGAAGGGCTGGAATGGAGGGATGAACCTGGAAGAAGGATGTACAGTCTGCACACAGTCAAAATGGTCTTTGGCCCTGACACGATTGCGCTGCTCTGATGTGGTACCTGCACAAAGCCCACCCAGCCTACCTGTGTGTGCAGCAGAGGCTTTGTAGAGTTGGGCTGAATAGGGGAGGCTAGGTGAACGGCCTGCACGCTGCCAAAGTAGTGCTCGGGACAGTGCGCCACACAGTGCTTGTCCATCTTGAAGAAACCTGGCTTGCACTCTGCAAACCACAGTCAGCATCAACAAATCAACCACTTAACCAATGCCAGTCATCACTCACAGTTAACACAGTCAGAGTCCATGTGAACCATACAAATGTGTTGAATCATATTGTCTGTGGATGAACTACTTTCTGGACAGAAGGGATGGAATGGAGGATGTGTGTGTGTGTGTACCTTTACTTAGCATTCTTTACCAGCCTATTTTGACAACCAATGTGGACAATAAAGCAGTTACAACCAAAGTGGACAATACAGCTGTCACCACGTATGAACTTCATCAGGAACAGATTCTTGCCTCTAAGCAAACACCTGATAACAGCAAGCTATACAGTGGGTAACTGTAAAATATCAAACAATAAGAAAAAAATCTTACCAACACAAAGAGCAAATGCTTAGCTGACACCTTCAAAACAGGATAAATCTATGACAATATTTCTTCCAAATTCTCCTGTGAAACTGAACATGGCCTGATGTCATCAAAACTGGCAGATATTAGCAGGCCATTCTGCAAAGCTGTCTCCCAAAAGAAGGGTGTGTGGCTGCAATGCACACAATGCACACAGGTCAGAGACAGCTGAGGTCACTCACTGATGACAGTCTGAGTGTAATCAGACTTGAGCATTGTGACTAGCTCAAGCATTGGCAGCCCACAACCCTCTGTTCTGTAATGACTGGATCAAACATTGGCAGCCCACAACCCTCTGTTCTGTAATGACTGGATCAAACATTGGCAGCCCACAACCCTCTGTTCTGTAATGACTGGATCAAACATTGGCAGCCCACAACCCTCTGTTCTGTAATGACTGGATCAAACATTGGCAGCCCACAACCCTCTGTTCTGTAATGACTGGATCAAACATTGGCAGCCCACAACCCTCTGTTCTGTAATGACTGGATCAAACATTGGCAGCCCACAACCCTCTGTTCTGTAATGACTGGATCAAACATTGGCAGCCCACAACCCTCTGTTCTGTAATGACTGGATCAAACATTGGCAGCCCACAACCCTCTGTTCTGTAATGACTGGATCAAACATTGGCAGCCCACAACCCTCTGTTCTGTAATGACTGGATCAAACATTGGCAGCCCACAACCCTCTGTTCTGTAATGACTGGATCAAACATTGGCAGCCCACAACCCTCTGTTCTGTAATGACTGGATCAAACATTGGCAGCCCACAACCCTCTGTTCTGTAATGACTGGATCAAACATTGGCAGCCCACAACCCTCTGTTCTGTAATGACTGGATCAAACATTGGCAGCCCACAACCCTCTGTTCTGTAATGACTGGATCAAACATTGGCAGCCCACAACCCTCTGTTCTGTAATGACTGGATCAAACATTGGCAGCCCACAACCCTCTGTTCTGTAATGACTGGATCAAACATTGGCAGCCCACAACCCTCTGTTCTGTAATGACTGGATCAAACATTGGCAGCCCACAACCCTCTGTTCTGTAATGACTGGATCAAACATTGGCAGCCCACAACCCTCTGTTCTGTAATGTTGTGACTAGCTCAAGCACTGGCAGCCCACAACCCTCTGTTCTGTAATGTTGTGACTAGCTCAAGCACTGGCAGCCCACAACCCTCTGTTCTGTAATGTTGTGACTAGCTCAAGCACTAGCAGCCCACAACCCTCTACAATAATCCATCTGCAGATGCAGGCAGCAAGCATGACAGACAGACATCAGTTAGTACACAAGACCACAGTTAACACAGTTCATGTTCAGCTACATCAACCAGTCACTACCTACACTTCAAACCAGGTCAACCACTATGCAAATGCTCAGCCCAGTTTTGCAAGTAACATGTATACCATCAAAGCACGTTCCCTCAGTTTTTGGTATATATATTACTTACAATGACAGCAGCAGCATCCACTTACACACTTACACCATGTGTTTGTATAAGAAGGGGAGGTAAGAAGTTAGGCAATGGAGATGCAAAGGAAAAGGATAGATAAGGGAGGAAAAACAAAACGTGGGGAGACCTGTTCATGGAGACACATAATCAAACCACACACTTTCCCCAACCAAGCACTGGTTCTGAGTTCACCTTTTTACTTGGCTGGGAAGGACACAAACACAATTAGTTCTAAAGAGCAATATGCGTTAAACGAAATCATCTCTAACGCAGAGCTACTGACACAACTATAGTGAACATGCTGAGAAACACTGCACCCAGAGACCACTGTCAACTACACTCTGACTGGAGGCAATGGCACAACCAGGAGTAGCCCAGGTTAGCATTTCGTGGCTGCTGGACATGGCAATGCTTCAAAACAGGTCTCTTCATTGAAACGGGAGTAGATTAATTCACCTAAAACACTTGACTCAAATGTTTGTTTTACATACATATCCCTTGGTAAATGGGTTAATTAAAAAAATATATGCCATGCTCACCTTAAAATAAGAAATGAAAGAATCCACATCCACATACATGTATAGAAATGATAACTCTGCAAGACACAGTTCTCAATGCACAAGGCATCAACCAGGTTTTTTCTGCCCTCCAGCTAAACCACTCACAGACACAAGTTAGTGGGTTAGTAAATGGATCTGAACCCTTTCATAGCTCTTAAAACAGAATATGAGGTCCCTAGCAAGTCTCTTGCAATTTGCCTAAGGACGGCAAATGATGTCATGTTTGAAGTCTGACTCTCTGTCTTTGTCAGAATGTAACAGGCAGCTCAACAAGGACAGTTGTAGTGAGCTTCAGCTGGTTTCAACATCACTTGTGGAGAGAAGCTGCATCAACACTAGAAACACTTAGGCAGGGAAAGGACAAGTAAGTAAGTTGGTGTTTTACGCCAAGTCAACCGGTACAGTTATATCAGGGTGACAGGGAAAGGACAAACCTCCTGTCAACCACGTTGGGTCACCTCAGGATGACCCAACTGGGTCATAAACAAATGCAGTTTTACAACACTTCTCCTACATGTAAACCCCTTTTCAAGTCACATATACGCAGTCAAGTGACAGTATCTGACAAATGCATGTGAAGTTGTAAAGAAGGAAACCTTCAGCAAACCAGAACATTAATCCAGGCAACTGAATCGACTCACAGGCAGGTGTGGGATGGTCAGGGGTTAGCATGTCAAAGGTCAAGATGCAGATGAACAAAATGACATCACTTACCACGATGAAACTGGCTAGTCAGGGATGTAGGCTACTTGATGATTTGTTGCAATTAATGCCATTTTACGTATATAATCAATTGGCTTCTGTATCTTGGGAAACTATATACTGAACTTGAAACTATATGCTGAACTTCATGTTGACAGCAGTTTTAATATGCTCCTTTCAGGGAGGTTATTTGTAACCTTTTCATAGATATAAACCTGTTCTTTTTATCCATCCCTTTGTAAACCCACACCCAGCAGAGAAACACAGAACTGAATTCTTTGCTGCAAATCAGGAATGAAAAAATCATTGACCCATTAATTCATAGTGAAAACAGCACAGCTGGTCAATAACTTATAATTACGCATAAGTCTCCACCGTTTCAAAATGTCTCACTGATTGTGTACAGCCAATGATGGTATGCGATATCCTCTGATCTTAAAACCTCTTACATCTTCAGACTCATTTTG
>OY757550.1:21020709-21053209 GCA_963584105.1 Alviniconcha strummeri | reverse complement strand
TGCCCATTACAATAACACTGACTGGCCATTACAATAACACTGATTACCCATTACAATAACACTGACTGCCCATTACAATAACACTGACTGCCCATTACAGTAACACTGATTACATGAATACCCATTACAATAACACCAACTGCTTATTACAATAACGCTGATTACCCATTACAGGTAACATTTATTGCCCATTACAATAACACCGATTACCTATTACAGGTAACATTTACTGCCCATTACAGTAACACTGATTACCCATTACAATCCATTACAACCCATTACCAGGTCTGGAAAATAGTACATGACACATTTAATTTCCACTGAAACCACATCCATGGGAACAAAAGTGGGGTGAAAAAGCCACACCAGTAAACATCATCAAGTGAAACAGAACACTCAAGACCACACGTAATGCTTGGTGAGAGACCTAAAATGACAGTAAAACATACAGCAGATGGTTCCACTTCTACATAATGTCCACCATTATTTCATGCTGGCACTGACAGTGAACTCAGTCAGTCCTGGTAATGCCTGACACAGTCCTGGCTACATGTTAAATGTTACAAAAGGCTTGCTTGTCTTTCCCACACAGTCCTGGCTACATGTTAAATGTTACAAAATGCTTGCTTGTCTCTCCCACACAGCAGGCAAAGTGTGATGTGCACTCTGTGCCACCAACGCATACAGGCCCGACTGCTGGGGGCTCACCACCCACAATTCACCGAATTCAGTCTGGAAGGGGCTTGCTGCACATGCCCACATTTAACCTTACAACATAGTCAAAACACCACAGAAGTAGTAGTGAAATAACATAGTGTTCTGTGTGATTTCTGGGGACTGGCATGAAATTCTGGGGATGGGGGTTTCATGCCTGTTTTAGACACAAGAGGCAGTCATCAAAGAAAGGTCACTGTTTCATTCAGTTGTTTGAAAAGCTCAGATCCAGTTGTTTGAACAGCTCAGAACTGTAAGTAAGTAAGTTGGTATTTTACGCCCAGTCAACCAGTACGGTTATATCAGGGCGATAGCTCAGAACTGACTATCCTAGTTTTATCCAGCTGTTTGAATAGCTCAGAATTTCCCCTCAACATAAATGAACTAGGTGGGGCAAATGCTTTGACAGACAGGTGAAAGACTGCCCTGTGAGTAAGGCACAGCACTAGCGACAGCTGAAACACTGTGCCACATGACAAAAAGGGGAGTCATTCTACAAAGACTGCCCTGTGAGTAAGGCACAGCACTAGCGACTGCTGAAACACTGTGCCACATGACAAAAAGGGGAGTCATTCTACAAACAGCATTCAGTCTCGCCCTCTCAGCTGAAACACTGTGCCACATGACAAAAAGGGGCGTCATTCTACAAACAGCATTCAGTCTCGCCCTCTCAGCTGAAACACTGTGCCACATGACAAAAAGGGGAGTCATTCTACAAACAGCATTCAGTCTCGCCCTCTCAGCTGCTTACTATTAACAGCTTATTCCAAAGCACAACCATTAGCTGACATTTGGCAGAAAATCATGAACAAACCAATTGTTGAACATGCAAAATATGTCACACTTAATCTATCAGGGTTATAGTGAAATTTCTCAAAATGAATAAGCGACTAAACCTTGCATTCCTTTCCTACATTTAGAGTACTGCTAGGACCATGTAATACTCATCAACATTGGGACCAGTGGGAAAAACAAACAGGAATTCATTTTCAACCATAAACTACATTGTTTACTGTGACATGTTTTTCCTTTTTGTCTCACCAATGGCAACAGAGATAAGATAAGATCATCGCACAGATAATATTTCTTTTCAAGCTTTTTTGTTTGTGTTTCGTCTCACCAATACCAACAGAGATAAGATTATCACACAGATAATATTTCTCTTCAGGCTATTTTTATTTTTTAGGTCTCATCGATACCAGCAGAGATAATATTTCTCTTCCGGCTATTTTGTTGTTGTTGTTTTGGTCTCATCAATACCAACAGAAAAAAATATAAGCTTATCACACAGAAAACATTTCCTTCAGGCTAATATTTTTTCTCTCTGAAGGACACAGAAGTTTTCTCAACAGAAGCCGTCAGTGCCGGCAGAATTGGGAACAGCGCAGAGAGACTGACTGAGTTCACTGCTTTTGTCATCATGCACGCTTGCTGCACAACAGTACAGCTGCATCACCTTGTGGTGTGGTGCTTTTCTTTTTCTCCAGTGAAATACAAATACCAGCATCAGTGCAGCAAGCTTAATGCATAACATTTTGGATTTCAGGCACAGATAAACATATATGAAAAATGTTTTTTTAAACAAGAAGAAATACAGACTGTCCTTTAAAATAAAAGTAACAAACAAACAAAATGAAGAGTGTAACCTGTTACTCAAACTCAACTTGCCTGAAAAAAGAGAAGTTTTAATCAGACCAGAGGGACATGGAGAAAATCCAGAGTGAGTGAGAAGATCATTGGACAAAAGAAAATACATTCATATTTGTGTGAATATACACTGCAATAATATGTACAGTCAATCAAGAAAAGATGCTAAAGTTTTGTTCTTTCGCTCCAGCAATTAGCAAATGAACATATTACTTGAGAGACAGTTTTTAGGTACCTGATGAAATTTATTGCACATCATCCACAAAGAGAAATATATCGATGGATTCAGAGAAGAGTGCAAAGGTGACAGTAGAGACGATACAAATCAGCTTCTCAATTAACAGATGAAGACAGAGGGGCTTTTTAGTAAAAGTGTCATGAACATGTTGTCAACACAGCAATGATGGAATTCACTGTTACTGGGGAATAATAACTGCTGGCAGAGAAGAAATTGCACATTTTATGGATTTTTCTGTTACACTTTGGATATTGACCAGTGTTAGAGAATTACAGTGAGGAGAGAGATGTTGATCTGCTGAACGTTTGCTGATGTGAGTCAGTTTTGAATTAGGGTGCAAAAGATGCAGACACTGTTAGCTGCCAAACTCTCTGCTTATCACAATACCTGACTGAACAGGGAAACCTCCCTTGAAACCTGGGGCAAAAATCAATGCACACATCAGCAGCGACATTTCATCACATTTTGATTTACAAGACATACCCAGCTAATGGTTAGCACCTCAACTGCTCCTTGACCTGTTAATTTACATTATATCCCCCTGCAGTTCCAAGCAAGCTGTCAGTTGACAATCCCCTGGTCCTGCTTAACTCTCAGTTTGCATACGTATCCCCTGCAGTCCTGTTTAACCCTTCAGCTTGCACAGTCCCTCCAGGTCCACACCACACGAGTATGTAGGAAAAGCCTGATGCCACCCAAAGTCAGACACACAACTTTTAGTCACCTCAGAACTAGGATTCACCTCCGTAACATTTTGCTGTCAGGCTGAAATTCATCCTTCCCTGAGTGAACTTCAAATGCCCCCACCCCCACCCCCCCAACACACACACACACACACACACACACACACACACATTTCTACATGCAGCCACTGACAGAGGAGTCACATCCCTGCAAAATACTGTCATGTCGTGTCCCTGCCAAACACTGTCATGTCATGCCCCTGCCAAACACTGTCATGCCATGTTCCTGCCAAATACTGTCATGTTGTGTCCTTGCTAAACACTGTCATGTCATGTCCCTGCCAAACACTGTCATGTCATGTCTCTGTGAAAACACTGTCATGTCATGTCCCTGCCAAATCACAATTGCACATCTACCCAAAATGCTTATAGCTCCACACACACACACACACACACACACACACACACACACACACACACACACACACAAATATGTAACTGTGGCAACAACACTCACGACATTTGAAAACCAAAGATATAAATATCTTGCAACTGAAACTCACATTACAATTATTCCAAAGAGGTGCTTGCTCAGTAACAAAATGGGTACAAACAATGCTATATAAAAGACAGAATACTGTTTGATTTAATTGTATGTACAGAGTGGCCAGAAAAACAACAACATAAAAAATGGGAAAAAGGTTTGTGTCAACCTTCCCCAGCAAAGTACCCCCACCATCACTCTGAGACCATGTGGTTATACTGTCTGTACAGACTCTCTTCATCTGAATTGCTAACATACATCAGGCTATAGAGGAACTGCAAAAAAGTCATATGTTCACAATGGGCCTGATATTAAGCCTGTTTTATTCTGTATACAGCCCAACTTCAACATTTTGAAGATATCTCTCAGTGCATGCTGGGTAACCTTGGTGTTTTCATGAAGCAACATCTGGCACGAACTACAGGGCCATTAAAGCCCACTCTGTGACCTTGACCTTGAATCATTTTGGGGTAAAGAAAGTCCAGCATTTTACTTAGCAGTCTGCTCAATAATGACAAAACTGGCATGTCAGACCCTGGGCACAACCAGTCCACAAAGATGCACAGACATTCTTTCCAGGATCTGAACCTTGACCTTCAAAGGGCTGTACACACTTTCATGTTATTGTTTACACTGAACCAGCATATCACGTTTGGGTGAAAAGATTTAGCAACAGCAGTTTGAATATTTATATACTATTAGCATACTAGGTTTGAAGACAAAAGGTTCAGCAGCTCCAAAGATATACTAGATTAAGACTTGCTGAACAATTCAAACCCTGTGACCTTGACCATATTTGAGGCACTTACTGGGAGGCTATAAACAAAATGAGCCACAAAACAACACAGCTCTCATCTTTAGGAGAAAAGTCTACACAAGTAAATTCTAAAAAGCAAGATGTGAGACTACAGATGATAAATTATTTGACCATATACAGAGAAAGGCTGTGTGTGGGTAACAACAGTATATTTTCATACAACTGGGTTTTCTATTTTTATATATACACACACAGCACTGTACCACCGTATATATACAGAACACTGTACAATGACTGGATATATATATACACACATCAGCACAGAATAACGGTATATATAGACAAAGCACTGTACAATGACTGTAAATATTTGCAGCCTTGAACAATGACTGTACATGTATATATACCATACACAAACACACACAACCTACTTTGCCTCAGTAATAGTATGTACAGCAGCCACTTTGAACATGGGCATAACAAAGATAGTAACAAGTCAACAACAATGTGTGGGAAATGAGGTCCAGGTCCGTCTGCCTCTGCTATGGAGGATCACAATGAGGATGAAGTGGAGTTCTCTGTATCAAAACTAGGGCGCTGGCAAAATCATACGCTTAAATAAACACCTCAACAGTTTTTATCAACACTCTGTACAGAAGTAGAACATTTTGCATATAGAGCTTAATACATTGGTAAAATTACGCTCTTTAAAACTCACACACTTTTTAATGTAAAGTGTTTTGCAAAACATGACACCTGTAAAATTATGCATCTGAATCAAAACTATTTCTAAAAGCTTATGCATTCTGTAAAATGATGCACTTAATATCAAACTGCACGTACTGCAATTGGTCACCATGTAAATATTACACAACGCTAACAAATTAAGTTAAAATTAAATCTAAAAAATTAAGTTAAAATTAAATCTGAAGCAATCATGTACACAACAGTGTGGTGACAAAAACCAAAAGATGTGTGCATGGGTTTACATGAAGGTCATGTGCAATTCCTAATGTTGTGCACCTGAACGGCCACACATAGCTTGGACGTGAGGCCACGAAATGCTCACTCTGTTCTCAAACTGCAGGCAGTGCTGCCAGTGCTGTGTGCGGTACCTGCATTCTCAGTCACCTGACTGTGCATGCACTATCTTATGTAGATGTCTCTCAATGCATCCAACGCCCATCAGAGTATCAGTGATTCGCTGAAAATACATTGATTTTGTGCTCTAATATCATGCACTTTTGCATGACACTTTATAGCTCTTGCACAGCATGTTCAAGACAGACAGTGTCAATACAACCTATTTGTGCTGAAGTACAGCCATGCCTTGCCTGAGAGAAGCAGGCGTGACGCCACCATCCTAACCACTGTCCTAAATCTGCACAGCACCACAACAAAATGCAAGCATCTACATCCTTCTTGCAGCAACATCTTACTTCCTAAAGCAGTTATAACGTGTCAGCAGACAAGTTCATTAAAGGTGGGAGCATGTTGTGGCCAATAATAAAAATCACTGGAACTGCGCAGTTTCTCTTCCTATTTCCATGTCTGACATCAGTCATAAATAATGCTATAAAAGGCCAGACAAGCTGCCTCGCTAGGCTGGTGGTTACTGCCCACTGTGCACACAAGACCTGGCCGTCAGGATGACACCAGCACAAGCAGGCACACCTGTGTGTAAATCTTTCTTATCTGCCCAATTAACTGCCTGTATTCAATGCAGCACCAAACATCAGGATGATATCACCTTGGCGAAAACTGTGGAATGTTTAGGAAAGCTGAAGGGAGGTAAGAAGAAGGGAGAAAAGCAACAGACCTATACAGATGCCATTTGACGTCACACCAGCACACGTGAAGGCATGGCCGGCAGCTGATGACTGCGTCGAGACGTTCTGCTTCAGTGGATGCTTCTCTGTTCCCATGACAACCAGTGTCCATTCCTTCAGCTCAGCTGCAACAGACAGACAAGCATTGAAAGTAAGACTGAATGACTGCTCGCCTTTGACTGGTTTGTCCTCTCCTCCCTAAGGCCTCCCTTTGCTTTAGCTTTTCATTTGAACATGACCTGAAGTAGACATGTATTCACATGTTTGACAGAAGAAACAGACTGTATCGAAATATTTTTGTGTCATGTCTGTGCTTGACAGAGTGCACTACACTAAATCCATCCTCCCACACTTCTGTCCATGGCTTACCGACTGTGAACAATGAAGCTGGTTCAAAGGCCTTCTCGTCGGCCTTTCTTGTTGACCATCAGACAGAATCCCCTCTCCTGATGCCATGTGTCTAGCATGACCATCAGTAACCACATCCACAACACCTGCACCCACACAAAGCCATCCACTCTCTTGTCCCATTCTCCCACCACCTCCCTCTCTCTTTTGTCCCCTCCCCCTCTCTCTCTTCCCCCCCCCCCCCCCCTTTCTCACTTCCCCTCCCTCCTCTCTTTCTCACTTCCCCTCCCTCTCCCTCTTTTCCCCTCCTGCCCCCCCCCCCCCCCCCCCAACACACACACACACACACACACTAACACACACACATATTGTGATAAAATTAAAAGCTGGCAACAAAGGCAACAAGAAGAAGATGAAAATACCTAAAAAGCGCAAGCAAATGCTAGTTCCTAGCTGCAGTCTAATAGGTGATGGGAACACTGTCTGCCCAGTAGGTACACTTTGTGAATGGTAATACCTCACTGCTGTCTCTACATGCCCAGCAACACAGCTGTCAGTAGATTTTCAACGAGTCGTATTATTCACAGGCGCTCTTTTACTAGCCTCTAAAATCCGAAGCACACAAAAGGCTGAAAGCTTGTACATATCAGCTGTTGATGGTGACTAGCAAGCTGCAAGCAATTTCACAGTCTTGCTGCACTTCTAACAGCACAAACACAGGCACTGAAACACTGGGATACTTCTCCAATGCCGTCACACCACAAAGTGCTCTCATTGTGTTTTGTTCTGTGTACAGGTCACTTCTCATGAGTTCTCTACTATCCCACAAGCAGGTCACATGGCCACCAGGCCCAGGCGGAGTTGCAGTGAGGGGCCTGAACATGTGGACAAGTTACTCACAGGTACCCAGTCCCCCATCCCTAATAAGCCTGATGGTTTCTGTGGATGTGAAGTACCACGACAGACACCGGTGCCCATCCTGCCCATAGCCAAAGCATCCCTGCTTCAGTCCTACCCCACTGGTCTGACCCACAGTGGCCAGTGCCGAATGCCCATCCTGCCCATAGCCAAAGCATCCCTGCTTCAGTCCTACCCCACTGGTCTGACCCACAGTGGCCAGTGCCGAATGCCCATCCTGCCCATAGTCAAAGCATCCCCGCTTCAGTCCTACCCCACTGGTCTGACCCACAGTGGCCAGTGCCGAATGCCCATCCTGCCCATAGCCAAAGCATCCCTGCTTCAGTCCCCACTGGTCTGACCCACAGTGGCCAGTGCCGAATGCCCATCCTGCCCATAGTCAAAGTATCCCTGCTTCAGTCCCCACTGGTCTGACCCACAGTGGCCAGTGCCGAATGCCCATCCTGCCCATAGTCAAAGTATCCCTGCTTCAGTCCCCACTGGTCTGACCCACAGTGGCCAGAGTTGAATGCCAGCTCAGCCCAATGTCAGTGTACTTATGAAGGCAGATGAAGTTTCCTTCAAAGCTATGCAATCAACGTAAGTAACTCCCATTTTTCCTTGGCTCTCTTATCACTGACTGACTCTGTCCGTGTCAAACTCAGCAGTCATTACACAGTACATTCCCCCCCAACAATGATGCTGGGGGGGAAACTAACAAAGAAAAAACAACCTCAAAATGTGGAAGCTAAAAAAAAGAGGCAAAAAGCATGATAATTAACTGCTGACACAAGTACAATTAAAATTGACCGACACACGCAGAAATGGAAACATGTTTATTTTCAAACTTCCCAACACAACACTGTGAATACAACAAGAAGTGACAAAAGCGTGTCCAACTAAGACAGTGGTGACACAACAGCTAACATCAAGTGGAAGGAATCCAACTGTGCAAAACAAACACTCTGACAGTCAAGGCAACCTGCAGTGAACTGGCCATTAGTTCAAAGCTGAGTCAGGACCAGCCCCCCCGCCAACACTCGCGACTGGTCAACGTTTTCACTACTCAAGCCTAAGCGTCAACAGGTTGGCAAATCAGTTTGCGAGTCTTCTTCTGCATACTGTGTAGGTCTCCTTGGCTCAACTGACTGGCATTCAACATATTAAAATATTTAACTGTAAACAAGGTGGGCAAATGTTCCATTGACTGATGTTCAAAATGCAAAATCCTATTTTTTTTCTAAGCCTCCAGTGATCTTGAAGAAAGTCAACATCCCCCCGAACAATCAAAAGAGGTCACGTTCCACTGAGGGCCATCATCAGGCAGTTTCAAAGGTCTTATTTAAACATAAGCGTCAGAAAAACACACACACCATCATTAAGCTAGTAAATGTGTCAGTTATCTCCCTTCAACATATGCCAAAGTTACCCACATTACCATAATACATTCATATTGGTTAAACAAAAAGTATACAAACTTGAATTCAACTCTGTAAAACTTGTTAAATATACACAGCTCCATTTTAATCTTTTGACACTGCTGTTCATTGACGCCAGTAGAAAAAGAGAAAGCTCAGTGAAGATTATTCCCACTCCAACAGTCTCTGTGAAAAAAGCTTGCATGAACCATTTTTACCAGGACTTTAAGCCTGTCAGTTACCCGTGTTAAATACCTGTTAAAGCCTGTCAGTTACCCATGCTAAATACCTGTTAAAGCCTGTCAGTTACCCGTGCTAAATACCTGTTAAAGCCTGTCAGTTACCCGTGTTAAATATCTGTTAAAGCCAGGGACGCATTTTGTGCTTGCTGTTGTTGTTAACAACCACACAAAGTTTTAACTTGACTGGTGGGGCAAAACTTGGTCTTGTTGATAGCAACCACACAAAGTTTTAACTTGACTGGTGGGGCAAAACTTGGTCTTGTTGATAGCAACCACACAAAGTTTTAATTTGACTGGTGGGGCAAAACTTGGTCTTGTTGATAGCAACCACACAAAGTTTTAACTTGACTGGTGGGGCAAAACTTGGTCTTGTTGATAGCAACCACACAAAGTTTTAACTTGACTGGTGGGGCAAAACTTGGTCTTGTTGATAGCAACCACACAAAGTTTTAACTTGACTGGTGGGGCAAAACTTGGTCTTGTTGATAGCAACCACACAAAGTTTTAACTTGACTGGTGGGGCAAAAGACCATTCTGAGCTCCAACTGATGAAGTGGTCATATGCAGCTCAGACAATACTCCCTGGGGTCTGTGTGTCGCACGGTAACTATAGCATTTTACAGCAGTATCACAGTGGACAGTTACGACAGATGGTCACACCCAAAACAGAAATCTCTTGTCAAGTGACTTTACTGCAAAATGCTCTCATTTCCATCATAACAAAATGCTCTTATGACAATTCACTAAATAGCCATTTTTGTTGTGTTTTACAAACCAAAATGCCAATCCATAATGCAGGTGGGATCAACAGGGTTTTGATCATTCATAATGCATACAGTTAATTAGAGACACCAAAAAAAGGGCACTTTACTCCTCTTCTTTTTGTGCATCAGTTCTTATCTGCACAATATCCCATTAATTGCTGTTCTTTTAGTCTTTACAGTCAATTTTCTTTCCTTTTTTCCTGCTTCTTTTTTTCTGTGTGCGTGTGTAAATTCAGTTCTCTCTTATTTGTATTGATAAGTTCATTATTAAGCCAGCTACATTGTCTGGCTGTATCACATTAAAAAGACAACATCTGAGTAAACTGCCCTTCCGTAACAAATTTCACAATCAATCTGTATTTCAAAGATGCAAGTAAACAATATGGCACAGAACTCCAAAACACGATGCAGGTACAAATAACCGATACATCAGCTCATTCAACTATTGATCAAACCAATGTTATGCCACCATGACAGTCCTTGACAGTCTTGAGGAAGTTGCTGAGTCTCACCATAGCTTACAGGTTACACTCCATGCTGGCTGAACACAACAGTCATATTACAACTTCTTAATATGAGTCAGGGGGAGGGGTGGGGGTTAGGGGGTTACAGAATGTGGTACAAACAAGTAGGTGGGGGGGAGGGGGGGGGCAAAGAGGAGGAGGAGGATCAGGAGTGGGGGGGGGGGGGGGACTGGGGCTGGAAAGGGGAGAATGACATGCTACACTGCATGCATACTGCACAAAGAAAAAGAAAAAGAAGAAAAGCCAGCAAGCAAAGTTTAAATTGAAAAGAGAGAAGGAACATCTAGTCTACAGAAGTCCTGTGAGCTCTTTGGGAAAGGGTTTCAGTTCACCTGCCAGCTATTAAGTCTCAATAACCTGTTATCTGTTGATCCATCTTCAAAGTGCACTGGGAGTCACAATCAATCCTTTGTCAGGTGCTCAGCTACAGACTAGAAAGGAAGTCCAGTACTGGCCGGTATAAATGACATTTCCCTTTCATTTAGCCACTTGTGTATCCATGGTGAACATCCCAAAGGAAGAGAGCAGCACTAAGCAGACCCAGTCACCACGAGGTGGGCAGAGTTAAGGGCATGGAAGGTGGAAGGTGGTCTGGGCTACACTCAATGACATCACACAATCTCCTCTGCTCACACCAAGAAACACACAACCAACACCAGGAAACAGTTTGCTCCTTCACTTTGACAGGAGGACCTTATTCCCAGTTCAAACCTGCAATACCCACAGGAAAAGGACCTTATTCCCAGTTCAAACTTGCAATACCCGCAGGAAAAGGACCTTATTCCCAGTTCAAACCTGCAATGCCCACAGGAAAAGGACGTTATTCCCAGTTCAAACCTGCAATACCCACAGGAAAAGGACCTTATTCCAAGTTCAAACCTGCAATACCCACAGGAAAAGGACCTTATTCCCAGTTCAAACCTGTAATACCCACAGGAAAAGGATGTTATTCCCAGTTCAAACCTGCAATACCCACAGGAAAAGGACCTTATTCCCAGTTCAAACCTGCAATACCCGCAGGAAAAGGACCTTATTCCCAGTTCAAACCTGCAATACCCACAGGAAAAGGATGTTATTCCCAGTTCAAACCTGCAATACCCACAGGAAAAGGATGTTATTCCCAGTTCAAACCTGCAATACCCACAGGAAAAGACATTATTCCCAGTTCAAACCTGCAATACCCACAGGAAAAGGACATTATTCCAAGTTCAAACCTGCAATACCCACAGGGGAGAGGGAATACTTTCCATGAACGTCAGAGCTTACTTCTGTATTTAAAAAAAAAGTAAAAGTTCTACAATGTATCAACAGGAACAAAATATTCTTTAAAAATACAGTGAATACAACAACAAAATAAGAAAAAGGAAAATACACCTTTCTGTTTTGATTTTCTGGGGGTAAATGTGACACAACATTTGTAAACACCGGAAGAAAGACAAGCCAGCAGACACTGACCCACAGCTGTACAATGTTGACACAAAATGAAGGAATAAAGCACAGTCACTTCAAGGATCAGATACCAGCCACACAGAAAGGTTGTCAACAATCAACCAACAATGACAGTACAATAGAATCACTTGGGCTAGGCAGGGATGGACAGGTCAAACAAGATCAACCAATCACAACAAAGGGTGGAGGGTGGATCAAAAAGAATCAACCGATCAGAATCACTTGAGCTAGGTAGGAAAGGGCATGTCAAACACGATCAACCAATCACAGTAAATGGAGCTGGGTCAAAAAGGATCACCCAGTCAGAATTGCTTGGAGGGATGGCCAGGTAAAAAAATCAAACCAACCAGAATCACTGAAGTTTTCTAGGACGGGCAGGTTAAATAAAATCAACCAATAAGAATCACTGGAGTATTGCTGGAAGGGCAGGTCAAACAAAAGCAACCAATCTGAGCACACAAGGACTTTGCAGATGGAGCCAGATGAACCAATCAGAGAGCACAACACACTTGTTGAGGGAGCAACAGGTAGCAATCAGCGGGCACAACAGCAAAAAAGGCAGTGAAGGGAGGAGCCAGGCGGGCGGGGGGAAGGAATGAGGAGTGAAGACACACAAGAGCTAGGTGAGATTAAGGAAGCTTGCCTGCGGTTAGTTTGGGCCTCGCATTTCTTGGGAACTGAGCGCCTGAGGAGTAGGAGGAGGAGGAAGAGGACGACAAGTTGGACTTTTTGGGTAGCGTTTCGTACACACACGTGTGAGCGGCAGGATTGGAGTGCTGATGCTTCAGGCGTGCATACGTTGAAGACTTAGATGCAAAAGCCTTGGACTCCCAGTACGGGAAGGAGTCTGGGCTCCAATCATTCTTACGCTGGTAGAGGCCGTTCTGTTGACCGTTCCTTCGGCTTTCCATATTCCCAGAATCCGCCTTGTTGTAGTCACGGGTGGTGGTGGTAGTGGTGGTAGTAGGAGGGTACAAGGTGGTCCTAAAGTACCTAAAGAAGGGGTTGTGGTGGGGGTTGGGTTGGGGGGGATTTCGCTGCTTCATCCTGTCACGGTTGTAGAAGTCGCCCCAGTGGTCCTTGGGGCTTCGGACACTGGTGGGGCTCTTGCGAGGGTGGCTATCGGTGCCATACAAAACAAGCACCCAGTCGCGCAATCTAACAGGCCGAACTGCAAACAAAGAGAAAGGGACAGGGTGTCAGTTCACACACAATCAACACAGCACCACACAGCACAGCACCATAACAGTATAATACCACAATGCAACACACTTCTCCACCACTTGCAAAAACCCAGAGACAAAAACATTATGCGTAAAAACTGCAATGTCATCCAATTCTCTTGATGTACTAACACCTTCCCTATTGTTTTATTTGAATCAACTCATTTTTCCAGCTGAATGAAAACAGTCATTGCTCACAGACAAAGTACAAGCAAAGTACCCCCCCCCCCCACCCCCCCCCAAAAAAAAAGAAGGATAAAAAAGGGAAGTTAAGTATGGATTAAAAATGAACAGAAAAAAAAGGATTATATTTAGGGCTAACTGCTGACAAGGAAAAGAAAAAAAGCAAACATCCTCCTGGGTTCTTGCAATCACAAAGAAGCCTCCACAGGACAGTGGTTAGTGGTTAGGTCAGAGACCAACAGTACAAAGCAGACAACAGGACTAAGGGACAAACAATATCACCATGGCAACAATACTTCTGACCAATCAAGCCTCACGATAGGGTAAAGAAAAAGCAGAGAAAAAGAAGTTTTTTTTCTGAGGAGCTCCATAATTATGGTTTGTGTAGAGCAGAACCCCTTACGGGTCAACCAACCCAATGAGGCTTCCAAGACAGTCCTGCAGAAGTTAAGTGAACTTCATGACCTTTGCAGGAAGTGTAACAAAACTGAGGACTTCAGATGGAGGTCAAATACAGTTCATGACCTTTGCAGGAGGTGTAACAAAACTGAGGACTTCAGATGGAGGTCAAATACAGTTCATGACCTTTTGTAGGAAGTTCTTCTTTGATGTAAGCAGCCACCATCCATTAAGCAGGAACTGCTTGGAAATTGTGCTGTACTCTTGCTATACATTTTCTGGCCTTGCAGGAGGTCAGAGTTCATGACTTCCAACAGAAGTTAAATACAATTCACAATCTATGCTGGATTTAAAATCACCTCAATGAACTTTGTGGACAGTTACATAATGAGGTTAATGAGCTTGATGAAGTATGACTAAATTACAGGAGTTGACATCATCCTGGCAAGCAGCCTTTACCCTCTGACCATGTGAGCTCCTGGACTCACAAAACAGATCCAAGCAACTCACTGAGAGCACTTTTCTCTCCACAACGCTCATTAGCCATTTGTACTTTTACTCTGACAGTGCAGGAATGTGGACAGAGGTATTCCCTAGTTCAAGGCCCTCTGGCACAACAGGGTGGCCTGCAGCAGTAAGTAAGTAAGCAAGCTCATGTTTTACACCCAGTCAGTGAGGCTGCAGTAGTAAGTCACAGGATGGATTGGTTTTCAGCGGGAAGACCTGGTGCAGCGCCCCCAGATACACCCTCAAAATGGTCTGTCCACACAGCACCTGCTCCTCCCATGGAGGTTTACTCACGACTGTGACCACCTCTGCCAAAATGGGGTCAAACTGCCAATTCAGGCACTTGAGTTAGGACAGTGAGCAGTCTGCAGTCTCTGTTTGATAGTGCGTGCAGTCTGAAGACCCCACACCACAGGTCTGAAGACCCACCAGATGGAAGCAGAATGAACACTTTGAAAAAATGGAGGACTTTCACTGCTAAAATCAAGTATGCCTCTGTAAGCTGAAACACCTGTATAAAAGTCACTTACAGCCCAATGAGAGGAAATGTCCTCCACAGTGTGATTTTTTCTCTTCTTTTTTTCCTTGTTTTTTAATCAACAAGTACTGAATTTCCTGCTCATGGCCTGTTCATAACTCGTTTCACAACCTTTCCAATGCCTCGTTTGGGTCAGTGGTCAGTGATAGAAAGAAGCAGGGGCTGGCGGCCAGGCCATGGAACAGATGAGTGGTCACTGAGGGCAGCACCGTCTGTGGCTCACTGCACTTCTGTCCACACTAACCGTGTCACTCAGTTACACTCTTTTTCATCACTTTCAGTCAATACAGAAAACAAAAAACAAAGTTGTTGTTGTTTAACAGGAGTTGTACAAGGACAGAAATGGAGCAAAGTGAGAATTAACAATGACTCCTCTGTGTCTCCAGCAGACAGTGAACACACACGCACTTTTGGCCCCTGCGTTGGGCATATAGTAGGCCAGTTGTCTGAAATGCAAGTACATGCCACTTTTCCTGCAAAACCAATCAGGGTGAGTTAGCTCCACACACTCCACACAACAATGTGGAGGACAGATTTCAGCAACCAACATAATGCATTACATCAAAACCTGCTGCACAGTGCATCTTCTCTCTCTGCAACACCTCAATACTGAGGACTCATACCAACAGTGTCCCCCCCCTCCCCCCCCTCCACACACACATACATACACAGCCCAGCCCCCCCGCCGTCAGTTACCAATTAAATGTAAGTGCTTTACCACTGAAATGTATGCACATGTGGAAGTTTTATTTATTGCACAGACATGACTTTCTGCAAAGATAAACATTGCCTGTAACCAGCAGAAGGCGGCACAGGTGACGGCGCAGCAGGTTTTGCAGAACTTGCCCATCAAACTGGTTCTAGTCATGCATTGTCAACAGATGAAACAAAAACACATCATTCCCATGCACTGTTCACAACAAGGCACAAACTACACTCAAACAAATACTTCAAGTTCAACAAAATCACTCAACACAATTAAACAACCCAACCAACCAATGAACTGTCGAGCAGTCCTTCAACAAAGAATAAACATTGTACGTGATCATGTTAATTTCCAAACAATTAACAATAATTTTTAACTTCTAAAGTTTTTTTTTTTTTTTTAAACAACTGTATTTTGTTTCTTTTATTTAACTGACAAAGTTAACCTTTTCTTTTTCTTTCATTCAGCAAAGTTTACATTCTCTGAGCACCTTTATTGTAAAGAACCATTGAAGAACAAAAATTATGAGAAACGCAAATCATGCAAAGTATCCAAAACAAACCAAAACGAAAAGAAAGAAAGAAGGAAAAAAAAAGAGAAAAAAAGAAGAAAATAAACTTTTTTTTAAATGTCCTACAAATTTCTGCAATTTAAAAACAGACAGACAGACACACACACACACACACACACACACACACATACACACACACACACACACACACACACACACACACACACACACACACACACACACACACACACACCACACTGCTTACAAAAAGGAGCCGCTGACTTTGCCATCTAAGCCACTACAGGGTTGACAGGGTCTGTAAGAACTGGGAAAACTGAAGTACCTATTTCCAGGCCTGGCTGCAGGGCAAAATGGCGTCCTTGGCCAAGTACTTGCAAAAAGGAGGAGTTCAAACAATGGATAATAAAAGGAAAATACAAAATGTACTCAGCTTGAGACCACTCTCAGACCTGGTTCAGGTCAGTTTGTCAACTTGTACATGCAGCAAGGGTTACCATCATTCATACCACCAATGCAGCATTTCCATTTTCATCTGCTATGAGCAGTGCCTCAGTCTGGCAAAACGGTCACCACTCAGGGGTTGTGTTACACAGAACTCTGAAGGAAAAGGTGCCATAAAACATCATAAAACTTGGGGGGGCGGGGTGGGGGGGGGGATCTTTGTCATGAAAGGTCTTACAAGAGGGCTGGTCCCCACTAAGGAGGGGTGTTACTCTGAAAATTGAAGGGAAAGGGGTCATTAAAAAGTCTCAAAAGAGGGGCGGCATCTTTGTCATAAAAGATCTTACAAGAGGGCTGGTCCCCACTGGGGGGAGGGGGGGGGGGGCACGTTACTCTGTAATCTGAAGGAAAAGGTGTCATAACATACAAATCTGAAGGGAAAGGTGTCATAACTTACAAATCTGAAGGAAAAGATGTCATAACATACAAATCTGAAGGAAAAGGCGTCATAACATACGAACTGATTGTCACTGATCATTTTCATATAGCACTTTTCTCCACTCTGGAGCATACTCACCACACTCATGTGATTCTACATGAGTGACTAGCTTTTTATAGTGTGTTTTTGAATATCTACTGATGTGGCGTGCCTACACTGCTGACATGGCTGGTGCTATGTAAAACTGCTGCCATCTCAGCATGTTCTGTGTACACCATACAACCATGCACCATGTCTCTTGCTGCTCCTGCAGGGACTTGAACCTACAACCTTTCAATCACGACTGGCACTCTGAACGCTGAGCTATCCCCACTCCAGTCGGATCATATGCTATCCCCACTCCAGTCAGATCATATTCTAAGCAATTCTGCATCTTCTCAATGTGTGAAGTACTGGAGGGGGATTTTAGGGGTGGGAGAGGGGGCTGCTGTCCCATCATCCGTGCCTGCCACAGAGGCACAGCTCCAGCACTGGTCAGCCAGCATCCCTACCTCCAGCCACATCCAAGGCCCTGCCGCCAGAGGTCTCCAGGAGCAGATGTCAAATTGTTCGTAGGCTGCCATCTGAAGGAGACACTGCACTAATGCAGAGTCCCTCCACTGGTGTTCCGTGACGCCTGTTCTGATTCAACACTTGCACGCTACCTATACTCTGCCTCCTACTGGTGACAATGGAATGAAGTCACGCAGTCTGACTGAATGAGCTTCCCCTCCAGAGAGCGGACCAACACAGCATCCCTCCCAATCCTCTCATGTGGACTCTCTGATGCTGAAGGCTTTGACCAGAACTGCCTCGGGCAAGGAAGGTGGCAGAAACAGTGAGAGTGAGGTCACCATGACAGCATGGCAAGAAGGGCCACAGAAGCTGAGACAGTTTTATTCATCACACACAGATTGACGAGGACGAGGATAACTGATGATGCAATGGAGGTCCACTTTGGCATACCATGCTTACTGTCATAATTATTCCTGTATAAGCCAGGCCCGGGAACCGTGGCACCTGCAGTGTTGGTCAGGTAATTAGAGCAACACTCTCAGACACATCTGAAAACTGGATGAAGCTGGGCTGTGTGGTCCCAGCCTTCCTACTGGGCCCACGGCACTCCCAGCTCCCAGGCTGAAAAATCCCACCTGAATCAGACAGGATTCCAACTCATGACCTTCTGACATACAGTCTGCAGCAACAACCATTAATGTACAGGCACCAGTCAGCAACAGCTACCTGAGCTACGCACTCTTAATTCCAGGGGGCAAAAAATGACATCATATTCTATGTGTTGATCTTAAATGCCCCTGTCCATCAGCATTCTCCAGGACTGACCCCTTTGTGCACATCAAACTGCCACAGTCACTCAACAAAACAAAAAACAAACACCACACTACTAACAGCAACTAATAAACAAATAAACACACCAAATATCCAAATAAACTCAAATGAAAATTGAATAATGCTTTGAAACTGTAATGGGACCCAAAAACAAAAAACAAAAAAGGAAGGAAAAAAAAAGGAAATAAACTTACCAAACAGACGTGAAGAACTCAGCACAAAAAACATTTGTGTTGATGATGATGATGATGCCGACGGGACGAAAAGAAAGACGAGGAAAGCTGCTAGCTTAGTACACATGCACTGCACAGTGAGTACAACAGCAAGGCATGCTGGGTGTCCTGCCATGCAGTGCTCTGATTGGCCCAGCTCCTCTTATCAAACACCTTCTGCAGCCCTCACGCCCCCTCCCCCAGGGCAAAATCTTGCCCATTAAAAAGAACTCTTTCCATCACTTAACTTTCACTCTCTCTCTTCCATATCCATCTCTCTCTTCTGTAGCACTCAGGCTTCACTGATGCAATGCCTAGACTCTGCCAGTTACAGGTTCCTGTGTTTAACATTGAGGGTGGAGATGGCAGAGGGGACTGCTAGTGATTACACAGGAAACAACTGTGCAGCAACTCGACGACTCAACTCAAAACCATGTCATAGTTAGAAATGGACTTTACAAAATGCAGTGGGGAAAAGAAAGGAAAAATGTGTAAGAATAACAGTTTCAACTTTTTCTAAAAACAACAAAAACACTTAAAAAAATCAACAAGAGACAAAGAAAAACTTCTATATTTGTATCTGGCATCAAGTAAAAAAGAAAGACAAAAACGAAGAAACGAAAGAAAGACACAAAAGAACAACAAATGAAAAAGAAAAGAGACACAAGTGGCAGCAACAGGAGCTGGCAGCAACAGGAGCCTTTGGCTAAAGCAAAGATTCTACCGGTAACACAGACCAAGCTGACCATGATGGCCACTGTGCTGTTTTTTGACCACACACAGAGAAAGTGAATCAACATCACTGACAGAGCTGACCATGATGGCCACTGTACTGTTTTTGACTACACACAGAGAAAGTGAATCAACATCACTGACAGAGCTGACCATCATGGCCACTGTACTGTTTTTGACCACACACAGAGAAAGTGAATCAACATCACTGACAGAGCTGACCATCATGGCCACTGTACTGTTTTTGACCACACACAGAAAACGTGACTTTTCTGTTGCACTCCTTCTACTACCACTAGCATTGTGGTAGCTACTTCAGACAGGTGTAAGGTGCATGTGACTGAACACCTTTTCAACTCCTTGTAGTACTACTAGCATTCTGGTAGCAACTTTAAACAGGTGCAAGGTTTGTGTGACTGAACACCTTTTCAACTGACCACATTTCTGTGTACTTTAAGCAAACTGTGAAACAGCAAAAATTGGAACTGCAATGCGTTACGCCTAGTTTTCTGTGGAAGCACAAACTGACACTAACATACATTCCCCAACAAGAAAGTTCTTCTTTGTTTTTCAATCATTTATTTATTACATAACCTCCTGACTCCCTAACATTTTGTTGTTTACATAGTCCAGAATTTAAGTCACCATTCATAAATCCTATAACAATGGTTTGAGGACAGACTGCAATGTAAAGACAAACAAAAATTGAAGACGTTTCAGAAATATGTTGTGTAGATATGACATTTGAGATGTTAAGAACAAAGCTGTTATCACTGAATCATAACCCCATCTCTGGTACTGACTGACTGCATCAAATATTTCAGAAGATGATTGAGCATCAAGTGAAGCATTAGTACCAACAGTTGTTAGCGCATGGAACATAAAGAAACAGGAACTGAACAGGCCTCCTTGGTCTCACCAACTGTCTTAGCAACGCCCAACACTTTGTCCAGTGCCCCACGGAAGCTTTCGCTACCGACCACTTCGATCTGATTGACCTCGCTGGCATTGCCTCCTCGCTGCAGGACCTCAACCTCCAGTTGCTTGGTGGACAAGGCTAAGACACAGTCCCACCATCCTGTCAATTCTCTGGGAGGGGTCACCCTTCAGGACTGCTCACTGGTGAGCAAGCTGTCCCTGTCTGCTCACAGTCCCACCATCCTGTCAATTCTCTGGGAGGGTCACCCTTTAGGACTGCTCACTGGTGAGCAAGCTGTCCCTGTCTGCTGACAGTGGTTGTGCAGGGGCTCACATCAAAGGATGAGGACTGAGGTCCACCCACAGTTCCTTTTGCAAGTACGCTACACTGATACAGCACTGGCTTGCGTGTCTAAATACACTGATACAGCACTGGCTTGCGTGTCTATCATTTTGTGCTAACATTTTATAAACATTGTTTGGTAAGGTTATCTGCATTCTTAAAACCTGACATTTCTGCAACTCAGTCTTCCATGAAGTTTGAAGAAATGACATACAAAAGTAGATACAAAATTGGTCATAGCATCCTAGACCTCTGAACAGTAAATAATTTGTTTAAAAGGGAGAGAGAAATAAAAAAAATATAAAAAAGGAGCAAGGAACAAGAAGACACAATCACAACCCTACTGGCATGCACCAGACTATGCTGCACTGTCGATGTAAAAACAAAAAACAAATTACACACGCACGCACACACACACAGGGGGTAGCAGAGGGCATGGCAGAAAGCGGAATTGAAGGCGGCATGTACTCACAGGAACTGGCCCCATTCTCAATCTCCAGGGTCCACTGGCCCTTGGCGGGCTCGCCCCAGTTGTGGGTGGTCATGAAGGCCCAGTTGTTGAAGCCCTCCCGCGAGGTGTCCCGCGTGCGCTTGGCCAGCAGGATGGAGCGCGTCAGGGAGGGGGAGGTCAAGTTGATCTGGATCTCCCCGCGCCGCGATGATGTCATGGTGATGCGGGCCTGCACATGCTCCAGGTACTTGACATGGTTGACTGTTCCCTCACACCCATCCGTGTACAGGGGCACGATGATCTTTCCGTTCATAGGAACGATCCTGGCAGGGGGTAAAACAACGTTGGTCAAACGTCACACATGGTGCTCACATACCTTAAAAAGTCATCTTGCAACTGGTGCTTCTCAGGACACATGCACAGACAGGTCACTCGGCATCTGGAGAGGGGCAGAGCAACAGTCACTGTGGATCTGGAGATGGGCAGACAGTCATTGGATCTGGAGATGGGCAGGGCAACAGTCACTGTGGATCTGGAGAGGGGCAGGGTAATGGTCATGGTGGATCTGGAGTTGGGCAGGGCAACAGTCACTGTGGATCTATAAAGGGGCAGGGCAACAGTCACTGTGGATCTGGAAATGGGCAGGGCAACGGTCACTGGATCTGGAAAGGGGCAGGGCAACAGTCACTGGATCTGGAGAGGGGCAGGGCAATGGTCACTGTGGATCTGGAGAGGGGCAGGGCAACGGTCACTGTGGATCTGGAGAGGGGCAGGGCAATGGTCACTGTGGATCTGGAGAGGGGAGGGCAACGGTCACTGGATCTGAAGATGGGCTGGGCAACGGTCACTGTGGATCTATAAAGGGGCAGGGCAAAGGTCACTGTGGATCTGGAGAGGGGCAGGGCAATGGTCACTGTAGATCTGGAGAGGGGCAGGGCAACGGTCACTGTGGACCTGGAGAGGGGCAGAGCAACGGTCACTGTGGATCTGGAGAGGGGCAGGGCAATGGTCACTGGATCTGGAGAGGGGCAGGGCAAATGCACATTTATGATGAAGGGAACTGTGTGATGTATGCAGAATGTGAAACATTAATACATCGTATCACTTTAGTAAATATTTCAGTCTTAATGACATTTTATGCTTACTTGCTTCTTTTTGTTTTGTGGTATTTTAAACACTGATGATAGAAACACATAAAGATTTATTTAACTAATGCTTATCAGCTTATCACAATTAGAATAAAGGAAATCAATAAAACACCAAATAAATACATCAAATAAAGCATTCTGCAGTTCTAGGTAAATACACATTCCAACAGCATGTACCCCACATGGAAGAGACCCATCAAGGGTGGATCTGGAACATGGACAAGGTGGCAGGATATTTGTCATTATGACCTGAGCATAACAAGATGGTGGAAGTTGCATGACTATAACAAATACAGCTGTAACCAGCCAGGAATGGGCTAATAACCCTTCACTTGCTGTTTCTCCCTTTCCCCTTTGAATTCCAGACATAAAGCAGCGTTACCGACTGTAACGGCATCATTCTCTAACACAGGTTTGGTGAGGTTTATTCACCCTGCAGCAACATGCACTGAGCCCAAACATTACTTCTTGTTCTGACCCTCTTTGACTGAAGCAGAAAAGAAGGGGCATCATACACAAACAGTAACAGAGGAACATAGTGCTTGCATAGTCTCCCATGAAAGGGGCAGACAATGCTGCTGCTCACTGCCCATGTTTTCAGTTCTCCCTCTTAATGTTATGAATGTTGTCAAATGGAGAACAGCATCATGCAGTCGTGACAACCTGTTATGGTCGAGGGAGCGTATCTCACAGATGTGTTGGTCAGGCACGGTGGTCCAGTTGCGCGCCATGGCCACCATGGCCGAAGCATCCATCAAGCCAAAACCAAATGAATGGCTTACTGAAACACACACAACAGTCAATGTAATCCCAAGGCTGCTACACACACAACAGTCAGTATAATCCCAAGGCTGCTACACACACAACAGTCAGTGTAATCCCAAGGCTGCTTCTCTAGCAATCAAATGAGTGGCTTACTGAAACATGATCAGCAAACATTGTAGTCCAAATTGTTTTCTCTGGTAATCAGTGAGTAGCTTACTGAAGTACAAACAACAGCCAATGTAATCCAAATTGTTTTTCTCTGGTAATCAATGAGTAGCTTACTGAAGTACAAACAATAGCCAATGTAATCCTGGTGCTTTTCTGGCAATCAAACAACATTTTCTGAAGAAAAACAAAACAAAAATATTTATGCATGTGCACATGCGCATATGTGCACGCCTGCCTGCCTGCACACACATATGCATGCGCACACGCACACGCACACGCACACACACACACAAAGATGCACACATATTTCAGTGTTAAGCCATCAGCAATAAAAACCGACTCCAACATTTCCACCCAACTATTCACCTGGTTAATCAAGAATACCCACAATCCTTTTTCTGTCCCTTCCACTGCTTCCTTTCATTACTCCTTTATGCAAAACAGGTAACTTCCCCCTACAGACAGTCCACTGACAGCACAGTCAAGTATCACACACTTCACCTTTTTTGCCGACCCCATTGATCACCCAGTCTTGAGCATTGAGATTGTCTGGTTTGGCCGTTTCCACCACAATGTGTTGCATGTCTCGCCACGTCATGGAGGGGCTGCAAAGGACAAGCAGCAACTGTCATACTGTCTGCACAAAAACTCCCGGATGGTGAAATTCTTCCTAGACAAAATCAGTTTAAGATCATCGCTGAACTCATTCATGCCAGACAAAGTTCTGTTAAGAACTGTGATGTTTGCAGCCCCCTTGTCCTAAAGGGTTTCCATTTCAATGCATACTGTCCCACCTCCTCCCCTGCCCTGCATCTTTAAGTGCTGGATACAGGTAAGCCATGGACTGTACCTGTACTGTTGAATTTAGCAGCGCATGTACTACAGTAGTAATTCAGTACGCCTCCACAGTGAGCATGCAATGAACACACATTAGAGTCATAAAGGTAACCTATCAACAAGGACCCTTCACCCCATTCCAAATCAGATACTTGTACAAGTGTCTGATTTGGAATGAGGTGAAGGGTCCTTTAGGATGTGTTAGCCCCCCCCCCCCCCCGACTCCAGCAGGAAACTATCAGGAGAAAAAAGAAGTAGAAAACTGCATGTGATTATGACTGCCTCTCCACATGCTGTACTACAGTAAGCTGCACTGTCCCTCCCCCTGAAGACTGCAGCATTAATGATGAATGCAGAGAGGGAGAAAGAGAGTGTGCGTGTCCAGACACTGACTTGGCCTGCAAGGCGAGGGCGATGAGACCTGCCGCTAAAGGTGCACTGGCAGAGGTACCCGTATGTGTTTCCGTGCAGTCTTTGCGCAGGTCTGTAGTTACCTGGGGACAGAACAGACCCGCCATCACACATACTCCTTTTGACACATACCTTAATTGCACAACCAGTCTGTAGTTACCTAGGGACAGAACAGACCCGTTATCATTATCCTCATCCTCATCATACACACACACGAACACCTGTTCACACATTCCCTAACTGTACATCCATGTCCCTTGTCATGTGAGGACAGAACAGACTCATCATCACACATGCATGCACGCACACACACACACCTGTTGACCCATTCCCTAACTGTACATCCAGTCTCTTGCTACCTGGGGACAGAACAGACCCACCACACACACACACCTGTTGACCCATTCCCTAACTGTACATCCAGTCTCTTGCTACCTGGGGACAGAACAGACCCACCACACACACACACCTGTTGACTCATTCCCTAACTGTACATCCAGTCTCTTGCTACCTGGGGACAGAACAGACCCACCACACACACACACCTGTTGACCCATTCCCTGACTGTACATCCAGTCTCTTGCTACCTGGGGACAGAACAGACCCACCACACACACACACCTGTTGACCCATTCCCTAACCGTACATCCAGTCTCTTGCTACCTGGGGACAGAACAGACCCACCACACACACACACACCTGTTGACCCATTCCCTAACTGTACAGCAGAACATCCAAGGTGCAGTCACCAAAGAAGCCATTAGACCATGAAGTGCTCTCAAACCCAGGCTTGAGGATACCAAATGTAGTGCCGCCATCAATCAGGCTCTCATAGAATTCTGCAGTGGGCGCAAGTGGCTCAATTTTAACTACTTAAGTGCAGGATTGCTCTTAAAAATCAACTTTAAAAATAAATTGCCATCAGCATGCATAGCCTAATGTTAGGTGGTACACATTTTTTCAAGACATTGCATTTACTGTACGCAAGTTACTACACACATTTGTAACCCCTGTATGTAACTGAAGTGAAGAACACACCCACAACCCTACCTATGGTGTCCTGTGCCCTCTTTCCTCATACAAAGCAAGCCTCCCCAAAAAGACACTGAAGAGGAGAGGACTCCGCATTTGCTGTTCTCTGCTGGAGTTGGAGCTGTGGAAGAGTAGGACTGGGATGAAAAACTACTGAGGAGAACAAGGAGACTCACGATTTGCTTTTCTCCGCCGGAGCCACTGCTGTAAGTGGTGGCCAGGGTGGAGGAGCAGGACTCGGAGTACCATGGCACGTTGCCGTTCTCCGTACTGCTGGAGATGGACAAGGTGTAGATGCTGTTGGTGTAGCCGTCGCAGTTGCAGTTGTCCCCATCACGACCTCCGTTCCCTGACGCCCACACAAAGATGGAGCCCAGACCTCCCCGACCCTGACACAGAAGAATAGGTATATATATATATGTGTGTGTGTGGAAATGAGAGAAAAACCTAGGTCACCAAACCCTCCAGTACTTATCACTGCTGTGATTACCCCTTGGAGCCACTCTACATCCATCCACAAGTTCGTCCCCACAACATCCAATTTTAACCCAATTTTCAAACAGAAACCATAAAGGACACACCAACCCCTCAAGAAAGCAAAAACAACCCTGACGCCAACCCCACACCAATAACAAAGCAAAAGCAATCTCATACAAATGTCTGTGGCAAAGAAAAAACAGTGCAGTAGAGAGTGTAACGGTGATGTAGTCTTCACCTTTGTGATGCCATCATAGAAGGCTTTGCGGGCAAGTGTGGCGGGACCATCCACAGTGCGGCCATCATCATCTGGCCCCCAGGATGCACTGTAGATGTGTATGTGTTGAGGGTTCAAACCCAGGGACTGGGCCTCCACTGAGTCCGTTACATCTCCATCCAGCATGCGCACACCTTGGACACAGCAAAGACAACACATCAGTTTGTTACACCTCCATCTAGTATGCACACACCTAGGACACAGCACAGACATCAGTTTGTTATCCTCCATCCAGCAAGCACACACCTAGGATACAGCACACACATGTTTGTTACAGCTCCATCCAGTGTGCGCATGCCTAGGACACAGCACAGACAACACCCTAGGACACAGCCCAGACAACACATCAGTTTGTTATAGCTCCATCCAGTATGCGCATGCCTAGGACACAGCACAGACAACACCCTAGGATACAGCCCAGACAACACATCAGTTTGTTACAGCTCCATCCAGTATGTACATGCCTAGGACACAGCATAGAAAACACTTCAGATAAATGATTACAAACATAATCCAGTACAGATGACATTTTTTAGTCTGAGTGCTGAATGGTTAAAAGCTGAAAATGTGCTTCACTGTGTGTGTGGTGTGTGTGTGCGTGTATACATGTGTGTGTGTGTGTGTGTGTGTGTGTGTGTGTGTGTGTGTGTGTGTGTGTGTGTGTGTGTTTGCACGTGCATGTGCACACATGTGTGTGCCTGCATGTGCGTGTGTGTGTGTGTGTGTTTGTGTGCAAGCATGTGTGCACATGCTTGCTTGCATGTGTGTGTATGCACTGACAGTACACATGCATGCATGTGTATGTGTGCGCATGCATGAATGTGTGTGTGTGTGTGTGTGTGTGCGTGCGCGCATCTCCATGTCCATTATAACTAAACAATCAGCAGTGCTAGGACACTGCCACAGATCAACTGGGCAGATCAGCATGATCCATTCAGCTGCATCAAAGAGACAGATAAGAACAGGATTCAGCAGGAAGACAGAGATGAAGGGCCTACCTCCAATCCTGGCATTGTAGGCTACTCCAACGCTGCACACATGGTTGTCAGCCTGGGCTGCCACTTCCCCAGCACACCGCGTTCCATGTCTGAAACAAACACCCTCTACATCACACCACTGTTCAATGTAACACGTCTGAAACAAACACCCTCTACATCACACCACTGTTCAATGTAACACGTCTGAAACAAACACCCTCTACATCACACCACTGTTCAATGTAACACGTCTGAAACAATCACACTCTTCATCACACCACTGTTCAATGTCACACGTCTGAAACAATCAGTCTTCATCACATGATTGTTCCATGTAACATATCTGAAACAATCACATTTTTCATCACACCACTGTTCAACAGAACAACATGTCTGAAACACTCTTCATCACACCATATTCCATTCAAAAATATGTCTGAAAATGAAACAGCCACACTCTTCACCAGTGTTCCATGTCACATCATGTTTCATGTAACAACATGTCTGAAACAAATGCACTCTTCGTCATGCACTGTTCAATGTAACATGTCTAAAACACACTCTTCATCACACCATATTTTATCAGTTAACAATCACACTTCATCACAGCATGTTCCATGTAACAAATACACTCCTCATCACATTCACACTCTTAGATAATATCTGCTCTCTGGTTCCACATCTCAATAAAACAGACTGTTAGTCACATTGTGTTATCCATCCCATGCCTAAAATAAACACACTCTTCATCATACTGCACAGCCTCTTCCAAACACACTGTTCATCAGAACCACAAGTGTCCAAAAGAAACACACCCTCAGCACACTGCACAAATCTAAAACACTTTCCTCAGAAATGGGGGGGGGGGGGGGGGACTGACTACACTTTATTACACAAGGATAAAGGTTTAGGCACAAAATGCCTGTGGGGCAACATGTCCTTGGTACTTTTAGAACATAACCAAAGGGTACAATAAAACTGAATTAAAGAAACAAAACACACACACACACACACACACACACACACACACACACACACACACACACACACACACACACATATGCACGCACACACACACACACACACACACACACATATACACGCACAAACACAGGAACCAAATGAGAGTAGCAAATTATATTAAAAGTTCATAGAAATCATGAGTGTGGGTATATAACTATGTGAAACCACCAGAAGAAACTACAGAAAGAAGTGTGAATGAGAGAATGAAATGACACTGTAATGTATGGATGCACATTACTGAGTAAGCCCCCCCCCCACCCCCCACCCCCCCACCCCCATGTGCTTGGCAAAAATGAAAACAAAAACCTAAAAAACAAACAACAACAACAAAACAATAACAAATCAATAATGACTTAGGTGTAACTGTAAGAGAGTGAAAGAGATAGTGACAGTGACAGAAAGAAACAGAGACGAGACAGTGACAGAAAGAAACAGAGACAAGACAGTGACAGAAAGAAACAGAGAGGAGACAGTGACAGAAAGAAACAGAGAGGAGACAGTGACAGAAAGAAACAGAGGAGACAGTGACAGAAAGAAACAGAGAGGAGACAGTGACAGAAAGAAACAGAGAGGAGACAGTGACAGAAAGAAACAGAGAGGAGACAGTGACAGAAAGAAACAGAGGAGACAGTGACAGAAAGAAACAGAGAGGAGACAGTGACAGAAAGAAACAGAGAGGAGACAGTGACAGAAAGAAACAGAGAGGAGACAGTGACAGAAAGAAACAGAGACGAGACAGTGACAGAAAGAAACAGAGACGAGACAGTGACAGAAAGAAACAGAGAGGAGACAGTGACAGAAAGAAACAGACAGACAAAGATCAGCTCCCATATCTTACTGGACACAACTGTATCATCAACCAATGACTCTCACAGACTTCTGCATCGCTCTCAGCAGAATAATTATGCAGTCATATTACACCACACCCAATACTAAATCTGACATGCAACATGGAAGTAAAAAATAGAATTTAAAAAAAGGTTTTAAAAGAGAAAAGAAAGATGGAGAGTCAGTCAAGCCGGATTTTGTGGGGAGGATACTCAGAAAGATGGAGAATCAGTCAAGCTGGATTTTGTGGGGAGAATACTCAGAAAGATGGAGAATCAGTCATGTTGGATTTCGTGGGGAGAGTACTCAGAAAGATGGAGAGTCAGTCATGTTGGATTTTGTGGGGAGAATACTCAGAAAGCTGGAGAATCAGTCAAGCTGGATTTTATGGGGAGAATAACCACATGGGAACTAACTGCCTAGCCACCTGAACTGCGGTTGCCATCAACAGCAGCACAACAGCCTGCAGCAGTGCAGCTATCATCACAGCACCAATCAGCCTGGCCCCATCTCCTTGCACCACCAACACCACCACCACACCCCTGCTATAAAAAAACACCCCAAAAAAACTCCACTTCAAGTGCTCCGAAGAGATGGACATTCAGATAACCACTGCGCCAAAGGATAACAGCAGGAAGGAGGGGTAAACCATGAAGATGGAACAAGACGTGAAGCTGAAGTAAGAGGATGGAGTTCATAGGAAGGCAGGCAGTCCATCTTTCCACTTCACTCTAGTGTATGCAAAATGACTATACCTTTATCAGCCTTAGTCAATACAGTGTATGCAAAATGACTATACCTTTATCAGCCTTAGTCAATACAGTGTATGCAAAATGACTATACCTTTATCAGCCTTAGTCAATACAGTGTATGCAAAATGACTATACCTTTATCAGCCTTAGTCAATACAGTGTCCAGTGTCATCTCAGCAGGCACTCAGTGTGTATCCAGGGACCCTAGTTCCTCCTAGCCACTCCCTCCAACCCAACAATGACTATTCATTTCCAGAGACCAAACACTTTCCTGGGTCCTCCTGTCATCTAGTCCAACAATGACTATTCATTTCCAGAGAACAAACACTTTGCTGGGTCCTCTTGTCATCTAGTCCAACAAGACTGTCACCGAACCAGCATACCAAGATGCCAGAGAATCAACAAAGCAATGTATCAGAAAATCAAGAAACTGAGGGGCTTTAATGGTGATTGATTATGTCATATCTATAACTAGGGACACAACAACACAAACCTCAAATGCCAGTGATACTATCATCTCGTTTGCATGTAGGTTTTACTTATATAAGGCTCGTCTTCACCACCCTTATATATTTTAAATAACAGGAAGAGATGCCTTTGCCTTGTTTGAACTGAGAACACACGCAAAAACACACACACACACTCAAGCAGTCTCCAAATTTTGCGGTGTAGTCAATAAGGAGAATAACGGAAACACATCTGTGTTGAACAGCCTTGATCCACAGAACTCCATTGTAGTGAAGGAACAAACAAAACTAACTGCCCCACAGACCAGTCTCAACACTGCATGGGGACTGTGTGTGGCAGTTTTTCCTGGGGACCATCCAAAATGGAACATTTTATTATTCTCCATAAATAATGTCCTGCAGTGTGGGATGAAGGGAGCAAAGGGTGAGAGCAAAGGGCGTGTCCGATGGCTATGGCAACAGGGGAGATAAGGTGTGGAGTGAAGGAAGACTGGGCGAAGGGTGATGATGGAGCAAGGTAACACTTCATGACAGGTGTCTCATCCTGCCACTGTTTCATCAGTTTTACATCATGCCACCAAAACTGCTCCCACAATGTCTGGCTTGACAAACCATACCACACTGCTCTTCTCTTTTGCTTCACTGAAGCTGCCCCCCACCCATCCCCCACCCCAACTTGCCCCAAGAAACAGTTCTGAGCAAACACACACAAATCAAGTTCATTTGGAAATACATAAGGACCCCATGTTTTCTATACCATTCAGCACAACGATGGCCCAAAACCCCACTCACTCTCTCTCTCTCTCTCTCTCTCTCTCTCTCTCTCTCTCTCTCTCACACACACACACACACACACACACACACACACACACACACACACACAGGGCGAGAGAGAGAGACAGAGACAGAGGTGGGGGGGGGGGGGGGGGGGGGGGGTGCAGGGTATGTGATCCAAATCGGTTGAAGACACCAGAACTGAGATTGCCGTCATCTGTGCAAGCCCAGATGCACATGTATGTATAACAGCGCCAGCAGATCCTGGCTTCCTAATGGAGCCGGCCGACCCCAGCCTTTGGCTGATAGTGGCTGATAGCGCGGCACTGGCGTCGGTCCTTGGTGGGGCCGACCGGCGGCAGACACCGCCAGTCCCTTACACGTCACACAACGGTGCTGGAACCACCCCCTCCTCACACACTGTCCCTGGCCCTTCGGCTCACGTCTCGGCAAACTTGCTCATCAAAACACGGTAAGGACGCTGTGCACATAACTGTCTCATAATTATGAACTTGACTAGCTCAACAAAACACGGCAAAGCCGCTGTGCACATAACTATCTCATATGAACTTGATCTGCTCAACAAAAGACGGTACAGGACGCTGTGCACAACTGTCTCATGTGAACCTCACAAAGTAGCTCAAGCCTCGGGGAACTTGCTCAACAAAACCGAGTAAGACCCTGCACTGCTGTCTCCCATGAACTGCTAAATGGCTGAACTCTCATGAAAGCTTCTGAACAAAACCAGGTAAGGACGATACACTGCTGTCTCCCATGAACTTCACCTAGTAGCTGAGCCTGGTCAGTTGAGATCTGAGACCTACACCACAGAAAACATTCTGCCTGTCAGTGTGCCATCAACACCGGAGAGGGGACTCCCTGCCTGGTCAGTGTGCCAGAGAGGGGACTTCCTGCCTGGTCAGTGTGCCAGAGAGGGACTTCCTGCCTGGTCAGTGTGCCAGAGAGGGGACTTCCTGCCTGGTCAGTGTGCCATCAACACCAGAGAGGGGACTTCCTGCCTGGTCAGTGTGCCATCAACACCAAGAGGGGACTTCCTGCCTGGTCAGTGTGCCATCAACACCAGAGAGGGGACTTCCTGCCTGGTCAGTGTGCCATCAACACCAGAGAGGGGACTTCCTGCCTGGTCAGTGTGCCATCAACACCAGAGAGGGGACTTCCTGCCTGGTCAGTGTGCCATCAACACCAGAGAGGGGACTCCCTGCCTGGTCAGTGTGCCATCAACACCAGAGAGGGACTTCCTGCCTGGTCAGTGTGCCATCAACACCAGAGAGGGGACTTCCTGCCTGTCAGTGTGCCATCAACGCCAAAACATTTTCTGTCTCATCAGTTTCAGTCCCAGAACCTGGGACGAACGTTTGCTTGATCACTTTGCTGGAAGACAGAGAGGCTGGAGTGCACTCCTGCAAGACCTCCGACACTGCTCCACCCTGTCGTCTTTTTAAAACCAGATGGACCCCTTCCTCTTCTCACATACTTCCG